>SSNS01000134.1:630650-691724 GCA_006937985.1 Aphyosemion australe
CCCCCCCCCCCCCAAGAAATAGATCATTTCTTTATACTGTGATATTTGTGATGAACTAAATCATCATACAGAATGACATTTTGTCCTTAACAGCAGTTTATTAGAGTAGTTTAACAAACAGCTGAGATAAACCCGCATCTCCAACTTCCAGTTTCACCTCAACCAGCCACAGCGTCTCTTAAAGGAACAGTAACATCAGGCTACAGCATCAGTCACAAAAAGCCCTTATGGATCATTACAATATTTAGAAATATTTTCATATATACTCTGTTGTTTCTGGTGTTTCATAATAATTATATGATCTCTAATAATTTCCTGTTAATCCTCATTTTATGAATTCTTAATAAAATCACATTGATGGTTCTTTTTTCAAATTATGTCAACAGATTATCGTCACAATAAAAATATGTATAATATGTAAAGATCTGAGGTCACTACAATAACCACTGTTAAATAGATACAAATCTGAAGCCCGCGAGGACATTGTCCTACGTGGTTCAAAAATGTCCTGCGTGAGACGCTCTCACGTCTGCCAGTTTGGCAGGCGTGGCTCAAAAGTTTTCGCAAACACTTGTCAAAAGTTTTGTTTTCAAAATTAGAAAAACAAAAGTCTAAAGGAACAAATGTGATTTTGTAGTTCAAACAGCAATGCTAAGTATGTTCATTTATATGTGAGAACATTACCTCATGTCCAGTTGAAACTGGTATTGTTTCATGAGTATTCATATTGGTTTTCTCAATAAAAGGAAATTGAAACATCGACGTAATTTGCTTTTAGTTGAGATAAAATTGGTATCGGCAAAGAACCTTTATCGGCAAGTAAGGTTTTTCTCAAGATCGGTGATTGGTGATCAGCCAAAAACTGCAATCGGTGCACCCTTAATTACAATTAAATGCAAGTTAAGTTTTTTTTTTTAATTATTTACAGTAGAGTTGACATTTCAGTTGTGCAGTGTGAATATAGTGAATAAATGTTTCTCAAAAACATTCAGTTTGAAATGGTCATAATTAAAACCATGTTGGTTTTTACAGTCATGATCCTCCCCACACACACACACACACACACACACACACACACACAGCCCACCACTACAGTTTAAAAAAATCCTAGAGGAAACCCTGGATGAAGATATTTAAATAAAATACAAGCGAAATGTGATGAAAACACAAATCTCTAAATAGTTTGAACTGAAGTAAAAAATGTAAAAACAGAAATAGCATTTCCTCCTGATTTCTGATTCATTTAATCATTTTTCATGCTTTTGCTCATAGAAGTTAAGTGTTGCTTCACTAGTGAATAACTGCAGGTAAAAACCACCCAGACCATGTTGAGTAAAGCTGTGCAGGTACTAGTGCAAAAGGGCCATAAGACTGTGTTCTATGTCAATAAAATACAATAAAAGTGAAGTTATAAACTAGTAAAATACAGTTAGTTTATTTATGTTTAATGAAAGTAAACAATTATTTCATTAATTTTAAATAGCCTAATGACATTTCTTAGTACTTGTATTGGCAAGTGTAAGTACACAAACTTATACTGGGTTTGAAAAAGATCTGGTATTGGCGCATCCCTACCTGAAACCACAGAACATCAGATCTTAAAGTACAGGTGAAACTCGAAAAATTAGAATTCCGTGTAAAAGTTCTTTTATGTCAGTTATTCGACTTAAAAGGTGACACTAATCTATGAGACAGACTCATTCCATGCAAAGCCAGATATTTCAGCCTTTATTTGTTATAATTGTGATGATTATGGTTTACAACTGATGAAAACCCCACATTCAAAATCTCAGACAATTAGAATATTGTGAAAAGGTTCAATATTCTAGACTCAGTGTCACACTCTATTCAGCTAATGGATCCAGAACACCTGCAAAGGGTTCCTGAGCCTTTAGATGGTCTCTCAGTCTGAGTTAAATTATTGACATAAATGGACTTTTACACCAGATTCTCATTTTTCCAGTTTCACCTGTGTATAAAAGCGTTTGGATGGCTGAAGAGCTTTGGTTAACGTATGCATTTCTGCCACTTATCTTCCAGGTGGTGGGGCTTGCGTTTTTGGGTCTTGGCTTGTGGCTGAGATTCAGTGGGAACACCAGACCGATCTTCAGCATTGGAGAACTCAACTCCAGTGCTTTTGTCATAGGTTAGTGCATAGAGTGGACACTTTGTCAGGTGTGACTATGCTGATTGTTCTTTACCCACATTCATAAAATGAACATTTGTCCAACCCCCTCATCAGGTGTGACCATACTGATTGTTCTGGGCACCATAATGCTGATTGTGGTGACGTTTGGAGACTACGGTGCCTGCAGTGAGAAAAGAGGTGCTCTGCAAGTGGTAAGGCAGCCTTTTTGTATGCAAACTGTAACTTCCTGTGTAAACTCAGGGATGTGATTCTTCCGGTTTTTACCGGATTTCCGGAATTTTCAAGCGGTTTGTGGCACCCCTGAGATTGATGCAAATTTGATGAGAAATGTTTTCATATATATATGGGGGGTAGCTTTCTATTTTCACCCACAATCGATTCAAAACAAGAAACAACAGGGACAGGTGCGATGAAAAAAAACTCTTCACAATTTTTAGACGTAGCACCAGTGCAATGTCTTTTCAACTTCCCCCAAAACTTTATTGAGCAAATGTATTTGTTTTTGTGTAAGGAAGATGCTTTTTGCTGGCGCACAATGTGGTTAATTTGGAGAAACCAGCAAAGACACAAAGGCAGAAACGGTTCTATAGTTTGGGATCAATCGCACAGCTACGGGCAGATTGGCTAATGCTAATGCTAGCACACTCACGATCTAGTAGGTTTCCGAAAAAACACGAGGATCGTAAAACTAAGAATGGCTAAACTCTACAAGCGGAAGAAAAGTCCCAACCATCCTGTTTATTAGCTGTCTACAGCGCTATGGAGCAGAGCCTCAGCCACAGCAGCTACCAGAGTAACGTTGTTGTTGCTACGAGTCTGCTCAGCACCGCTCCAGGCCTATGGCAAGCCACTGTAGTATGTAATTCACAAACGCTTCTGTTTGTGAACATAATTTAAACTGGATAATTGTCAACCCATACATAATAGACATGCCATTACAATGTTACCAGTAGAAATTAAATGTTATTAGCATTTCCAGTAGCTTACTACTTTATTTTATTAATTAATTTATTTAACCTTTGTTTATCCAGATGAGTAGATTGAGAACTCATTCTCATTTACTACTGAACATGTTAATGAAATGCATTAAATTCTACTGATCAGAGTTTAACTGTGAATATTTAGAGATGTTATTTTGACTCGACTGATATTAATACAAACCTTAATTGTCCTGAAATGCAAGTCAATTTTTTCTGTAAAATATGAATTAACTATAAATCAGATGGGAATGAGGGAACTAGACAACACCAATTTATTTCATATTATTGAGCCTTTTATAATAAGAGTCTGATATTTCAGCCTCATAATTTAGTTGTTTTACTTCATATTTTAGCAGCAGACAACAGTCTCATTTCACTTGGAACATTATCAAATAGAATATTCGATTAATCGACCGAGGATTTGATAGAATATTCAAATACTAAAATATTTGATAGCTGCAGCCTTTAACAGAAAAGAGAAACAAACCATGCAAACAAGAAAAATCAAAAACACATCCTGCACCAAACCAAGGTACATCTGAGTAGGGAAAAGTTTACAAGTACAACATGGCAGGGTTGTGCCTGAAGACGATAAAAGCTATGTGTTTCAATACCTTACAGTGAGTAGATGGTGGGTACAATATTTAAGAAAACATGCCCCAGAGAGCCAAGAAACACACTTAAAATTGGTGAAAATGCTCCAGCTTTTTTCCCTTAACCGAATCACATCCCTGTAAACTAGAGAACGGGGGGTTCCTGTTGGGCAATTGTTACGTCACACTCACCTGCTTTACACAGTATCAAATAGCTTGCTTTTAAATTTGAATTAATAATGGTGCATCTCTTAAGCTGTTTCTTTGAATTTACTAAAACTTCATTTTTTTGCTTTTGAAACTGACATCAAGGACATGATGGTGATGCATTACAGCACAGTTTGAAATGAGCTTTTCGCCATCGCATGTTTTGTCTTTGCTGACTTTGCTTCTGTAGCCAGGAGCCAGATCAATCCAGAAGAGGAAACAGCACTTAGTGTGATGACCACTGTTCTCACTCTGCCTCCTCAATTAATGTCATACTCAATGACTCCTTTACACTTACATGACTAATATAGGAGGAAGTGATTCAGTGGAGGTCAGTCTAAATGGAATAAGTTCATCAATTAATACTCTGGTAGTGGCTAGTCTGAGCAGGGCTGAGGCCAGACTGAGTTGCTATTGCGTTGAAATAATTCCAGTCTCAAAAACATCTTAAATAAATAACTTATAGCAGAAATGGTAACAGCAGTTTGCTCTAGCATTTCAGTGCAGTCTAGGGTCGTATTGGTAGGAATCAAGGCTGGGCGATTGGGCGAAATATTCGGCGATAGGCCAAGCCCTTTGCCGATCTTTTTTTTTTATGCCTATGAATTAGTCTAGCGGATGGGACATTGTAAACTTTCTCATCAAATCAGCATCTTTTTTGCAGCACTTGTTCTATGTACTTATAAACATCAGACATCATTTGAAAGCTACGAGTCTTGTGATTCCAGTGATGTATGGTAATCAAGGATTTTATAGACATGATAAACGCTTTTGTCAAACAACTCAGAAATTCAAAATAATGTCTAACTCACTGTTCAAAATCTCAAGTCATTGACAGAAAAGAGCCATCACCAACAAGAATAGTCTTTTTACATCTTGGAGTCCAACAAAATTACTCCAATAAAAATGTTGGTCTACAACAAGTCTTGCATTCACCATCCAACTTAATAGATAATGAAAACATAAAAAATCTCCTTCTGAAGCATCTCTGATAATCCCCGTTAGCATCCCAATGTTAGCTTCAAATATTTGAGTGACATCATCCCGAACCAATAGGTAAAGGTTTACCCCACCCCCCACCCTATCCTTCTGGGGCAAAATCATCAGCTATTGGCTGACAGGTCAGAAGTACCGCCCTCTAGTATCACGTTTGGAGCATTGACCAACTGTTTATAGTTGATTGGTGCACCAAAAGGCTAATGAAATTTGGAGAACAATAAAGTCTCGTGGAACATTTGTGGCTTGCCTCAGTAAACTGAATAAGAACAATCGTGATTGGTGGAGCACTCCGTGCAGTGTGTCATGCCCACAGAACATCTAAACAAATATATCGCCCATCGTTATTTTTGGGACTGACAAATATCGCTTGGAAATTTTTTATATATTGCGCAACCTTGGTAGGAATATCACAATATGTCTGCCAGAATACCAATACAACGTAAAAATCATGTTCAAAGACTTATTTAAGTGAAGAGGTTGGAATTTTTAGGCTCTTTATGATTCACTTTGTTTATAACAAAGAGGTTTGTTTATAACGTAGAGGTTTGTTAATAACGTAGAGGCTTGTTTATAACGTAGAGGCTTGTTAATAAAGTAGAGGCTTGTTTATAACGTAGAGGTTTGTTTATAACGTAGAGGTTTGTTTATAACGTAGAGGTTTGTTTATAACGTAGAGGTTTGTTAATAACGTAGAGGCTTGTTTATAACGTAGAGGCTTGTTTATAACGTAGAGGCTTGTTTATAACGTAGAGGTTTGTTAATAACGTAGAAGCTTGTTTATAACGTAGAGGCTTGTTTATAACGTAGAGGCTTGTCTATAACGTAGAGGTTTGTTAATAATGTAGAGGCTTGTCTATAACGTAGAGGCTTGTTTATAACGTAGAGGTTTGTTAATAACGTAGAGGTTTGTTAATAATGTAGAGGCTTGTTTATAACGTAGAGGCTTGTTTATAACAGAGGTTTGCCATAAGAGTCTGAAACGGTGATCCATGTTGGAACACTCTTTGACACAACCGTCTGTGTTTTGTTTAAATTGTTCACTTATTCTAGGCCTGGGACGATAACAAATTTTGCTGGACGATATATTGTCCAACAAATTATTGCCGATAAACGTTATTATTATTCGACATTATCGAGACTAGTGTTGTCAAAAGAACCGGTTCTTCGGTACCAACCCGGTACTACAAAAATGTAAACGTCGCGGTACCAAGATGTCGTAGGTACCGGTAGTACCGAGGACCCGTCTAAACCCGGATCCTTGATGCGCGTGATTCGCGCATTTACTGGGCATGTGCAGTCGCTTCTAAAGCAACGCCGCAGAACGCAGAGTGACGGCGAGCAGTGGATCCGCTGATGTGGTAAATAAAGTTCATTCACGGAGAGCCCCGCTCTCACGGAGAACCCCCACCCCGACGGAGACCCCCCCGCCCGACGGAGACCCCCCCGCCCCGCTGTCACAGAGACCGACAGGTGAGACGCTTCGCTCCAGCAGCACCTCCCGTTCTCATGCTTTCTTGTACTTTAAATTCCAAAACTTGACAGGATGTCCAGACAGACCCCTGAATCCCTCTGTCAGCGCTTGTCATCAGGAACGTCCTGACACGATGCTCACCTCCGCTGATCAGTGACGTAGGAGGCAGATTTAATGCGACATGACCGTTCAGACTAGTCGCTTTCAAAAAATTTGCATATGTGTCAGAATCAGTACTACATAGAGTGTTGTGTGAATTCACTATCGTCTTTATTAACTATTTAAATCTCCTATACGTTTAATTAGGGTAACAAACAAACAGGATGACATAAAGGCGCTGACTGCTCACAGACCGGAGTTTTTCTTTTTTTAACGATTGTAATGTGTATCCAAAAGATGAACAACAATGTATGGCTCAGTCAGTGTTTATGTCCTGAAAATCAGTTTGTCAAAAAAGCTGTTCTAGAGGTTCTAGTCTGGATAACTAGCAGGTTTACAAAATAAAAATAAAAGTGCATTAAAAACACGTTATGATAGTAGTACAATAGTAAATTAATTTTCTTATAGCACTGATTCACAAAAGATGTCATCTCAAAGCACTGTACAGGAAAATTAATGTTTTTATTGGTAAATTTAGTCTAAATTAAATTTTTGTTTGGTACCGAAATTGGTACCGAGAACCGTGGATTTTCACTGGTACCGGTACCGAATACTGAAATTCTGGTACCGTGACAACACTAATCGAGACCAAAATAACCACTTGTGTAATGTTAATATATCATAATAATGCAAATACATCCTTTAAAATGACCCTGTCTCTCCAAAACAATAAATACAATGGCCTATCCAGTGTCAACAACCTAACTGCACTTGAACCCTCTTGTCATCCAGCGTCTTTGGAGGCCAGAGACAAGGAAAACGTATACACACAGGCACATGGCGATATATTGAGGCTGGAAAAATTATTGAGTTCATTTCCATCTATGGTACAATTAATTGACTTATTGATTATCGTCCCAGCCCTAACTTATTCAGAACATGGTGCACTGTCTATTCCATCATGACTCCATGATTATTACATACAGGTAGAAGTTAGCTGTGTCCAAATTCAGGAATGGCATTTTTGTGAGGATTTGACCTCACCGGTCCATGTAGGTTGGGTCTTTCCTTGACCGCTAAGACCAGAAGTGAGCAGCTGGGATTTTTATTGGTCTAGCCTTTATGTTATTTTTCCCGCCTCTACCTCAGCAGATGTCTTGTCACCTAGCAACTGTGACAGCGCTAAAAAGAAGTTAAAGCTAAACTTGGCTGTAATACATGAAGAACTACGGGACCTATCATACTAGCTTGTTTGAGTGTTTTTCTTATTTTTTACCCAAAAATATTTCAAGAACAAATATGTAAATGAAAAAAGCCTAACAACATATTTTTTTTCACTGCCAGATGCAGTGTTGCCAACTCGGCGACTTCGTCGCTGTTTCTAACGACTTTTCGACCCCCTCAACGACTTTTTATTCCAAACAGCGCCTAGCGACAAACCCAGCGGTTTTTCTGAGGACCTTTGCTACTTTCTGTAGAACTTTCTCGTAGATATTCCCTGCAGATTAGCAAGAAAAACTGTTTGCGCTCCGGACCATTCTTCCATGAGTCAGGAAACAGAATGATCTGCGCATGTGCACGAGCCGTGGCACGAGGATGATCGCGTTACATCGACTGACCAATCATAAACTTTTCTTGGCCGGACCGCCGAGAAATGTGCAGCTGCAGAGCTGGAGACCGCTGATTTACGCCTGCTGCTGCAGATTCAAGCTTCTGCTGTTTAGAGGCGGAGCAGGCGTGAATCCGCTGTCTCTGGGTCTGCAGCAGCCGTCAGGCACTTTGGTCCTGCCTGCATTTGGCGAATAAAGTCAGCGGGATTTGAACCACCGTCCCGTTAACACACGCAGCTCTGTGGCTCATCGGAGTTTCCCTCAGTGACACGGGGATGGTATTTTAACATAAGACACCCGCTCCCTTTTGCTCGGTGCACCTGTGTGCGCAGTTATTATCACCATCTAGATGGAGAGAAAACATAACGGACAAGTGGAGAAACTATGAGGGGAAAAAGCCGCTGTTGAAGAAAACGCTGGTAAATGAACAAACGTGCAGAGAGTCTGTGAGACTGAGGAGAGCAGGAGGTCTGAGCCATGTCCGGATCACCACACCAAATCTGCCTTAATATCACTTTATTTATACTTTTATAATTTATTTTACACATCAAAGCACACTGGGCCATTTGGATCATACTAGTTAATCATTTAAACTAATAAAATAATTTTTATTTTCCTCCCTTTTAATCCTAACTAACTACTAACATGTTTTAAAAATCTTAAAGATCAGAAACCAAAATTTCTGAGAAACAAAATACTTCAGACCCTAAAAAAGGAAAAGTGCTATGGTTTTAAAAAAAACCTCTGCAGATGAGTTCATTAGAGTCAAACGTGTGAATACATTATAGCTGTATATATATATATATATATATATATATATATATATATATATATATATATAAATAAATATATATATATATATAAATTTTAGATGTTGAGGGGGAAATTAACGCCAATGTGACGTGATGACGTCATCAATATGCAAATTAGCGTATGACGTCATCTGGCGACATCTGGGTGACTTTCTGGGTGAACCTCAGCTACTTTCTGTCGAAGGCAGTTGGCAACACTGGCCAGATGTTTTAATACTAACATTTCTACCTGTAATCCTCTAACACTTTGTCCACCAATATTACAAGAACAAAAATCTCCCGTTTGGCCCACAGTGAATGCTGGTATAGGCTTTGAGGACACACCACACCCGTCCTTATGAGGACGTATTTTTAGTATGCTTCTCACTTGGAAGGCCATGTTGCTTTGCTGTGACGTAAATAGCCCTTGTGTCTTTCTTATGTGCTCCCCATAAATATTCCCAGTGTTGCACTTCCACACTTTAGAGTTCCACCTTTTACATTCCTCCAAATTCTGTCCTTAATTATCTTTTATAAAATCAATTTTACTATTTTGACATTGGTTCTGAAAATTTGTGCAGCCGTGGCTGTATGGAGAGAGCCGTTGTCCAGTGATTGGAAGGTGAGAATTTAGATCCCAACCCCTGGCGGACTACATGTTTACTAGGGGTGTAACAATATCCAAATCTCACGATACGATATTGTCACAATATGAACCTCATGATACAATTTTTATTGTGATATTGTGAGGAGGCTCACGATAATAAGATTCGCAACATAAAACACTTTGGAATCCTCCGTGCTGCGTTCACCGCTGTAGCCTCCATACTCTGTTTATCTTTGCTGTGTGGGCTGCACGCACGCCCATTGGCGAACTGGCCGATGACGCGGAAGCAAAGGATCATGGTCTATGTAGTTTACTTTGCTATGCTCTGGTGGAGCAGACTGAAAAGTGTTATTTTTACCTCAAGACGTGTTGTACAATATTGTGGCAAGACCATGACGATATTGTGGTCATTTTACTATCGCGATATTGCCAATATTGTTATAGCCCTAATGTTTACGTATTCTTGGGTAAGCGTACCAGTGGTAGCCCACTGCTCCTCAGGGTTTACAGGGAAGAATTTCACCAAGGGGACGCATAAAGGATCAGTTGTGTCTGCACAAGGATGAACGAGCTATGGTTTTCTGATTGAAATTGAGATTTCAAACAATGTGATCCCACACCTCCCCATTAATTGAGAAGTACTGCATTATAATCATGGCTTTATGTCTGCACTTGCAAATAGATTTGAACCCTAGCCTTAGGAATCGTTTGCATTAACCACTATGAATTTTTTGAGATTTGATCACCTAATCGTTAGCTCACCAATCTGGCCAACACTATTCACTTTCTAGAAATCAAGGTCAATCTGTGAGATCTCTGCAATGGGTTAACTATTATTTGTTCATGATCTTTTAAACAAGCCAAAAACTCTGAACTCTTCCTTCAAGAGCCTTCAGTTCGTCACTCTGATGGCTCTCTTTCAGTTCTCGGTCCTCGTTGCTCTCCTGGCTGGAGCTGAAATATGTGTCGGACTGCTCGCTTACAGCAAGCGGGGCGAGGTAAATACAAAAATGTTACAATCAATACAAATGCACAAGAGTCCTCTGTTTCTGACGGTGGTACTTTTATTATTTTAAAGGTTGGCATGAGAATGGGAGAGTTCTACACCAGCATGTATACTATATATACGGGCACTGGAGACCCAGCCATAGCTGCAACTCTCCTGTTCATCCACAACTCGGTAAGAGTCGACCCTTCCCGTCAGTATTAGTAGTAAATACGTTGATTATAAGTGTTTGTATTCTATGTGCTGCTCTACAGCTCCACTGCTGCGGCGTGACTGGAATCAAAATAATCGAGGTGGTGCAGAACACCTGTCCCAGCCCCCAGGGCTTCTTGGAGCACATTGCTATGCCTGTAAGTCGGTGCCTAAAATGTATTTCCTTCTTCTGGTGAATGTAACTCCCAGCAGGACGAGTTTGTGAGGAGTAACGTGATGTAAAAATGAGGAATGGACATAAAGGCACACATTACGTGTAATATCCCAGTTCAGAATACGCTTTAACACTTTGTCCCATTCTGAGCAAGCACAGTACAAAGGGTGACAGTGGAAAGGAAAACTCTCTTTTAAAGTGAAGAAATGTCTGGAAGGATATTGTTGTCATTTCCGTGGAAGATAATCCGACAACACTAAATTAATTGCAGCAGTAACTGAAAAAAAGAGTGAATGAGAGCTTTAAACTCCAGGTGAAAGGTGGTCTGTTGAGTGTTCACAGCTTCTTCTGGCTTCCTACAGAATTGTCCAGCGACCATCTTAAGCATCTTTGAGAGTAAAGCGCCTCTGATGATGGGCATCTTTGTTGGAACTGGAGCTCTTCTGGTAAGCTGATCCTGAACTTCCTTATTTAGAATGAGTGAATACATAAGGTGATTAAGGTCACTGTTTACAAAAACAAGAAGATGATTGTGTAATTTGAAGGAGGGACGTTACTTGTTGAATGCATAAGTATAGTTGAGCATTAAGTCGATCATATTGACAGAGGGTTTGAAAAGTTTGAATCAGAAAGTTGTTCATGTTTTCTATTTCTGATTGACAAATTCAGAAAGTGACAGGTAATTTTAGTTTTTTTTAAATTTGACAATAAATACATTTCAAAGGCCTTCTTTACAACGCCTCTTATTTTAGGCTCAGATCATCAAAATATGAAATGGAAAAGAAGCTAATATTTATTTATCTCTGGACACGCCCCATTTCACATTCAGCCTCACTTTCAAGTGAGTTTAAAACATTTTTTAAAGAGATCATTTTAGTCCCAAATTTGTCCATTACATTTTACAGAGGCTATTATTTTTAAATCCAAACCTAGATCTGACTAAAGCTCTGTGAACTTTCTATAAAGACAGTCTGATTTAGGGCTGGGCGATGGCTCCATAGTTTTAAAATATCGATATCATTTCAAACAAGATGACTCAGGATTGTTTATATCGATATAAATATACAACCAGTGAATTTCTAGTGTTAGCAGGCGCAGCTACAGCTAGCTTCCTCCGTCTCTACATGTATTCTCATGCGTCTGCTCGATCATGTAACCTCTGGGTCAATGCTCGGCCCTAAGCTTTGCATTTGGCTTTGTGTCCGTCGTATATCGGAATTCAGCTAAGATATAGAGATATAAGTTTTGGCCCGTATCGCCCAGCCCTAATCAGATTGAAAGATTTTGTGGATACAAAACATTTTGTTTTAATAAATGAATGGATGCAGTTTAAATATTGTCAATTTTGGAATGTACTTAAGGCTTTTATTTTGAAATAGAAGTTCAGAATATTAGTTGCTTGTGTAGACAGTCTTTTGTCTGATGTGAAATATGTCTGTCAACCTAATATTTGGTTTTAATAAAACAAATCATTTTTAGGGGACTTTTACTTTGAAATACAACATCAGATCTGATTGAGTGAGTGGCATGTAGATGAAATCTGGGTTTAATAATGCTTTATTGTTGAGATACTAAATTATATTCTGCAGAAACTCTAATAAGTGGAGGTAGTCTAATCCCAGTCTAAAGTACCTGGAAGTAATATTTGAAAACTTGACAGTTTTTTTTCTTTAATTAAAACTTTTATACAGCATTCATCTGAAAAGTTCAAAGCTTTTACTTCCATAGCCACTTGTAGATGAGGATCCCATAATACCTCACGTCTAAACTACACAACTCTTTCCGTTTGGTGTTTTTAATCTGAGCCTAAAATGGAAAGTTTCTGGTATCCTATTCAAAAACACTTTCATGGAAAGACCAGATGATTGGCTGATTGTTTCTGTTCAGTTTTTTTTATTCATGTGTTCTTGACGACAGTATTTTACAATTAATTTTCTCCCACTCATTGCCTTCCCAAAGCTTGTGGCTCTGATTTGCAGCGCGGTGCTCAGTTGTCAGCTCCGCCAGTCCACCTCATCTCCTCAGTACATTGTGCTGACTCAGAACACTCCTGCCATGGTTACCCCTCAACCAAATCCTCAGATCATCTCGAGCTCGCTGCATGATCAGGACCCTGTGGTCTTCACACCCCTTTCAGTGGTCACCATCCCCGTGCCTCAAGCTTGAGAATGCTTGCCAGTTTTTGTGCTCTGACGCAGCGCGTTGTTTGCTTCTCCCAGCATGGTTAGAGGTGTTTTCTATGACATTTAAAGGGGAAATCCAACCTGAAATTAACTAGACCGTTAACTAGAGTGTTGGATTAGGGCTTCATATTCCTCATCAAGAGCTTATTATTATTTTTATTACAATTTCACAGCATTTTCAGCTATAGTGTATCACTTAGAGGTGGACAATATAAAAACATCAGATTTTTTTTAATGGTTAATTTTTAACTATTTGTAGAAAACTTTGATTTCTTTAAGTATTTTGCAAGTTACCAACTGTATAACCAACCTAATGCCACTTTTCCACCAACGCCTGCTCTACACGGGTTAGAATGGAAAATAATACAATAGAAAATTTCTTCATTGTCCCTCAGTTGGGACTTTTTGGTGCACAGCAGATTTACAGTATAAGGCTCACAACAAGAACCAAGTAGAAACATGAATAAGAGACGGTACACTGGTGATACTAAAAATACTTGAAAGATTTAGTTTGAGTGGTTGAGAAACCACTCTAGTAGGTTGGCTCGTCATAGTGGGCTAGCCCGCCAAGTTAGAAAAGTAGAGCGAGATGATGTTGATTATTCTGGCCAGTCGGTGGCATTTTGTCACCGTGCCTTTCCTCCTCTTTCCTCATAATTTGGATGTGTCCAGAAGCATAGTGTTGCGTCGCCTTGCTAAATGTACGCTTCGAGTCTATTTTACATGCAACACTTCGTGCAATGCTGGTGGTGGTCGGAGGGACCGGTGGCGCCAGTGCACGGCAGCCTCGCCTCTGTCAGTGCGCCCCAGGGCAGCTGTAGCTACGATGTAGCTCATCACCACCAGTGTGTGAATGTGTGCGTGAATGACTGATTGTGTTGTAAAGCGCCTTGGGGGGGCTCTAGAACTCTGGAAGGCGCTATGTCAAATACAGGCCATTTACCATTTTCCAATGTATCAAGCTCAGCATTTCAGATCTGGCCAGACATGACATCAAACACAAAAACAGTGTAAAACAACTTTCAAAATAAAAGACATGCAGATTTCCTTAACTATTTAAAAAACCTCTGTAGCTGAGGTAAACAAAACAGACAATGAACCAGAGACTTTTTTGGAAACGTGGGATGAGACACACATCTGAGCTCGCAGGGAAAGTACTTTCATTACGTTACTCGCCGCTTACGCATCCAGTGGAAAGGTTGGATTGAACTCCAAAACAAAAGACTGCATACAGCGAGGCTAAACACTCTGGAGCAACCAGTGACTCCACCCCCTAGCAGACTTTGTTTTTGGCTCGGCTCGGCATGCTTGGAACCACAGCGAAGCTAGTAATAAAAAAGGGGCGGCAGCCTGGTACCTGTTACTGGTGGAAAGGTCTTGAAGCTGTCAAGTCAGGCCTCACTGAGTAGGTACTGGTGGAAAAGGGCCACAACAGAACTTTGAGGCTAAATAACATTTCAGTGCAAATTTAAGATTTTGATAAAAGTAAGATATTCCTCCTTTATGAACAAAATGGCAACATGAATACAACAATGTGAGAATAATGCATCAGCTCCTCATTTAGATTATCTACAAACCTTTAAAGGTCCAACCCAAGAGTGCTCTCTACTCTATCCAGTCAGCTGTGGTACCAACTCCAGTGGCTGCTGCGCAGTGTCTTGTGAGGGTAAAGATAGAATTGAGTTCTGTCGTTAAAGACGGCAATCAGAGTCAACACAGCGTAATCTTTTTCTGACCACTTGAGGGTGCTAAAGAGAAAATAGTACAGCTGCTGGAATGGCAGCAGAAGACGAGTTTACAGGAAGTACACTTTTTTTTAAATGAACTTAACGTGCCATTTTATTAGCATATGGCTTAAATTCAATTATCTAACCTAATCCAAACACTCTGTTGGTCATTGTGATGGAACTAAAGTCAATCGTCACATCGCCCAACCCTAACCATATCCCCCCACTTAAACCGTCATCATGAAAAAAACATGATCAATTATTATAGTTGCTGTTCCTTAAATGTTAGCTTCTCAGGTAAAGATGTCACCCTTATAGGGTTGGATTTTGTCCTTTAAGGGTCTAGTTATTTCATTTCTGCTTTGTAGATGGCTGGAGTGCAGAAAACCTGTTTCTTTGACACCCACTCATTGTGTGACCGCTCTAATCCCTGTAGCGATAAAGAGGTGACCGCTACCTTTTGTTCTCTTTCACTTTTTTCTTTCCTTCCTTCTGTTTCTGCATGACAGATAACTGCCCTCATCTGCGCCATCGTTCTCCTGCAACAGCTCAAGAAAGTCAATCAGGCGATCAACTCCTACTATTCTGCTGTGTACTAAAGGAGAGGAGAAGGGTTTTCAACCCTCGCCCTCCTCTGTTTCATCCAAAAGCATCACTGAAAACCCGGCCATCAGATCAGTGTTTACAGATGATTCACTGCATCTGAGCTGCTACTCTTTATTCCCAGGCTGTTAGTCTAAAATGTGTTTGGCACCCAACAAATCCTAACCAAACAGGCCAAGAAATAAAAATGACGGAGTACGTACTTTAATCTGAACAAACACAAACTCCTTTAATGACGAACACACCCAAACTCTTGTTTAACAGCAACCACTTCTACATTGTAGCCATTTCATCATCTGCTGTTTTGTAGCATGAATGGTTTTAGATGTTTTTGTTTTTAAGGGAACACACTGAGCCACTAGCGTTTACTGAGAAACCATAATGTAAAAGAAAAAGGGATCATGCTTGTTTTGTATGTAGGTCAAATATAAACACCGTAACCTCAGGTGCCTTGTTCACCTTGGCTGTGCCCTCTTCATTTAGCAGAAACGGCATTCCATTTCAATTCTACTTGAATCGATGACTTTAAAGTGTGAAATAAGAGCTTGCTATTGAATGTTGTGTGTTAAACATTCAAATTTGTTTTTTAAATGTAAATCAAAGTGTTGCTTTTGTTTGAGGTCCAAAAAATAAGTCATGATAACTGTTCAAGTTGTTTCATGGTAAAGCATTTAAGCTGAATGCCTTTGATCGCTTTTGTTTCCTTTTTTACTTTGTCGTCCAGACCATTGCATTTTATAGCCAGATGAACAATGGGTTTGCAACATTTGTGCACATTTCAATAAAACATTAAAAACCAATGCAGTTGTGTTTAAAGTGTCTTTATTTCATTGTTCTTGAGTCACTGTTGGGTGGTCTACGTTTGACGAAAGTACACTGAAAAAAGTATTTGTTTGGAACTACTTGAAAAAATCTCTTCAACTGGTAACACAATTATATTAGGTTTGTTCAAAGTAAGATTCATGGTTAAAGTCAAATTTTCATTTAGATTTAATTTAAATAGTAAGTTAATTAAAATAAAAAAAAACACACTTTGTGCAATTTAAAAAAAGAAATAAAATCAACTCAATATTTCCCATGACCTGCCTGGATTTGAACCTGGAACTACACCCATACCACTAGTAGCCTACTGGTGTAAGAAGCAAATTCCAGCAACTCACATGCACTGAGGGTGCACGATTTAAACTCTGAGTAATATCTTGAAAAAGATCTGATTGTCTAAAGAGTCGGATGATGTCCCAGCAGTGGTACTTTTACCTTCATTTGAACCATGAGCTGATTTAACTGAAACCAACACACAAGACAGTCACTTAAACCAAAATGGCTAAACCAGACTCGATCCCAGGACTAAAGAAAATAATAAATCCCAACTAAACAAGCATCACAGTAGATGCACCTGTTTCCATTTGAACAAATGAGTTTCAATGCAGACGCTTGGATTAGTGTCTTTGCCCTCTGCTAGAAAATGGGGCTTTGTTGATGCCACTTAATTTCAGCACTTTGGATCATATGAGAACAATTTCAAGTTGCTTGCTACCACATTTATGCATTACAATCCTAAATTATGTACATCAGATTTCAGTAAAATTTTACATTATCTGCTGCCAAATACACTTTTTAGAGTGATAGCTAAAACAATAATTCACAATAATAAAGGTGACTTGGTTATTTTGAATTAAATCAGACAGAAATTATAGATCAGAAACAGAAGAATTCACAAGTCAGATATCAGGATCTCAGTTTGTTAAAACTAGGGGGGGGGGGGGGGGTGCACTGGGAAGCTGTTGTTGGTAAATGTCAGATTGTCAAAGGATTATCTCGTACATACAGTATTGTTGAATATTTGCAACAAAAAAATATATTGAGACTTGCAGAGAGGCGTCTGGTGGACAACAGTTTTTAGAAAAAACTAAAGTTTTATTATTGTAGAAAAAGAGAGATCATCTAAAAAATAGACTACTGGGAGGAGCACGTCTTATACTTTTTGACCAAAGGTGTTTTTCTGATTGAGCATCACTTTTTTATTTTAACTTATTCAGACAATGACGTGCAATAAATAAACAATTTTTTTATTATTTATTTTTATTCAACCTTTATTTAACCAGATGAGTCGATTGAGAACCCATTCTCATTTTCAACAGAGAAGTAGTTTAGCACCAAAGAACGACAGATTAGATAAAAACAAACAAGATAAAAACAGACATAAAAGACTGTTCTCATATACAATATGTACAAGCAATCAAAATAGGTGAGAGCTTTAGGAATATCGTCAGAAATGAAGTTACTGGAACGTAACTGGTTGTTGGAAGTGATGAGTAATGAGCAGGGTTCTACTGATGATTGTTTTTTATATTTATTTTATTTAACCTTTATTTTAAAGTACAAATATGGTATTTCACCAGTTTCCTGAATCCAGTTCTGGGTGTTTAATATGTTTTGAGTCTTGATCCTGTTAGAGGACCCATGATTTGAGACTGAGACCAAGCTCTCTGAGCAGCACCTTAGCTTCAGAAGGTCTTGATATTTGACCCTGAGCAGATTCAAGAGTTTCAGGTGTAAGGATAGACCCCTCCTGGGCCCAACATCCTCTATTTGCTAGAACTCTGAAAGATCACAGACATTGGTTATACAATGCTGGGTCTTCTCTGATACAGTCACACAGGATCTCTATCAGAACTGCGCCCTGATGCAAGCTGTGCTCCGACCCGCCTCACTCCATGGGTTGGCCTTCACACGTCTGCAGTATCAAAAACAAAAGTATGTGTGTTGGTTGTGGTAAGGCACCAGTGGGTTGTCCTATCAGCAGAGATATAGGGTGTACATCTTGCCCTGAAAGGAGGAGAAAGTTCATTCTGACCTGGCTGGTACGCAGTGGCGGATTTAGCTGTTTTGGGGCCCGAGTCAAACAGGCCGGGGGCCCTCTGCAGCTGTTGTTCTGAACCTTTGAATTACTTGATTACTCTTCAGCATCGTAAAAACACCAGTAACAAACTTTTTACTCTTCCTGCTTCTTTTGATTTTCAGAACTCATGATAGTTTTACTTCATTCTTGCATTTTTCTTTTACTTATTTGCATCAGACAGTCATTCCCTTCCATTGCTGCGGTCTTGTAATAGTCTTTTGCAGCTGGGAGACGGGGGACATTGAAACACAGATGCCATTTCAGAGTAATTTTTCTTATAGAATGAAAGGATAATACATGTTGGAGGAAAAAATATCTTAAACATCTTTAACAGGGTTCCCACTCGTCCTGGAAAACCTGGAAAATGATAGACCTATTTTCCAGTCATGGAAAACACCTGGAAAATGGGGGAAAAAAGTAAAATGACCTGGAAACGTTTGAGTTGTACTGGAAAATAATTTTCTCTCCTTGTGGATGAACGCAAACGGGCTAAACATTTTACACATGAATGTGTGTTTTTAGCTGTCTTCAACGAGCGATATTGGGCTGTAGCACTGGTCTGCTTTCAGTTCTGCATCTAGCCGGCCCAGCGCCCCATGTGACGCTACCAACCAATCAGATTGCTTATTCCCTTAGAACCGTTCTGCTTCCCAGTGTTTCCATCTGTCTTTGTTACTAGATTATACATTTTTCAGACCCAATTAAAGATTTATTTCTCCAAAGGGCCAAAACTAGCAGTTCAAGAGTGCTGCTGTATCGCAGTATATCTAGCGAGAGGTTTTTCTCCTCTCTGTTGAGTGACAGAGGAGCAGCGGAGAGCTGTGGGCGTGTCGTCACTCATGCCGTTGGTTTTAGTGGAGCTGTAGTGAACATGATGACAGCTTCCAGATAGCGACAGTAACAGGTAGTCTTACCGGGCCACGTTCCACTCGTATTTCATACTTGTTCTATTGTCCAACAGCAGAAACAAAAAACATGTGAAAGAGGAAAAACTCCATGAATTAAACTCTATCAAAATACTGTGTATGTGCACAGAGAGCAGCTGTTTTAGCTTGATACACAGACCCTTAGGCAGCGAAGAGCCAGTGAGAACTGAAGACTGGCATGTTCATTTGAAGAAAGTTGTTAATGTAAATAAATTGAATTCAACATGGATAAAATTAATTAATAGAATGATTTTAAGTGGTAACCATAAATGTATCATAGTAATGCTACATACAAGCCAGACTAAAAAAGTAGCTAGCATACAATAAGTACTACTTACAGGTCCTTCTCAAAAAATTAGCATATTGTGATAAAGTTCATTATTTTCTGCAATGTACTGATAAACATTAGACTTTCATATATTTTAGATTCATTACACACAACTGAAGTAGTTCAAGCCGTTTATTGGTTTAATATTGATGATTGTGGCATACAGCTCATGAAAACCCAAAACTCCTATCTCAAAAAATTAGCATATTCCAACCGACCAATAAAAGAAAAGTGTTTTTAATACAAAAAAGGTCAACCTTCAAATAATTATGTTCAGTTATGCACTCAATACTTGGTCGGGAATCCTTTTGCAGAAATGACTGCTTCAATGCGGCGTGGCATGGAGGCAATCAGCCTGTGGCACTGCTGAGGTGTTATGGAGGCCCAGGATGCTTCGATAGCGGCCTTAAGCTCATCCAGAGTGTTGGGTTTTGCGTCTCTCAACTTTCTCTTCACAATATCCCACAGATTCTCTATGGGGTTCAGGTCAGGAGAGTTGGCAGGCCAATTGAGCACAGTAATACCATGGTCAGTAAACCATTTACCAGTGTACACAATAAGGTAAAGAAAGATCTATCTGTGTTTTATAAAAAACAAAAAGTAAAAGCATTTACCAGTGGTTTGGGCACTGTGAGCAGGTGCCAGGTCGTGCTGAAAAATGAATTTCAGCAGATGGAAGCATGAAGTGCTCCAAAATCTCCTGGTAGCTAGCTGCATTGACCCTGCCCTTGATAAAACACAGTGGACCAACAGCAGCAGCTGACATGGCACCCCAGACCATCACTGACTGTGGGTACTTGACACTGGACTTCAGGCATTTTGGCATTTCCCTCTGCCCAGTCTTCCTCCAGACTCTGGCACCTTGATTTCCGAATGACATGCAAAATTTGCTTTCATCCGAAAAAAGTACTTTGGACCACTGAGCAACAGGCCAGTGCTGCTTCACTGTAGCCCAGGTCAGGCGCTTCTGCCGCTGTTTCTGGTTCAAAAGTGGCTTGACCTGGGGAATGCGGCACCTGTAGCCCATTTCCTGCACACGCCTGTACACGGTGGCTCTGGATGTTTTCACTCCGGACTCAGTCCACTGCTTCCGCAGGTCCCCCAAGGTCTGAAATCGGTCCTTCTCCACAATCTTCCTCAGGGTCCGGTCATCTTCTCGTTGTGCAGCGTTTTCTGCCACACTTTTTCCTTCCCACAGACTTCCCACTGAGGTGCCTTGATACAGCACTCTGGGAACAGCCTATTCGTTCAGAAATGTCTTTCTGTGTCTTACCCTCTTGCTTGAGGGTGTCAATGATGGCCTTCTGGACAGCAGTCAGGTTGGCAGTCTTATCCATGATTGCGGTTTTGAGTAATGAACCAGGCTGAGAGTTTTTAAAAGCCTCAGGAATCGTTTGCAGGTGTTTAGAGTTAATTAGTTGATTCAGATGATTAGTTAATAGCTCGTTTAGAGAACCTTTTCATGATATGCAAATTTTTTGAGATAGGAATTTTGGGTTTTCATGAGCTGTATGCCAAAATCATCAATATTAAACCAATAAACGGCTTGAACTACTTCAGTTGTGTGTAATGAATCTAAAATATATGAAAGTCTAATGTTTATCAGTACATTACAGAAAATAATGAACTTTATCACAATATGCTAATTTTTTGAGAAGGACCTGTATCTCTGAGAGTTAGAAATAAATATTTTTCAGGTTCAATGTGATTGTGGTGCTAGCGAGAGATATTAGCCTGGTCATCTACCCTCAATCTTGTTTCCGGATGATTGGACTAACCTAAAATGACCAATACTGGAACAACAAAATGCATTTTAGCATCCAACTATGTGAAATAAGCAGTAAAGTGTGACTGTGGAGGCCACTTAAGTACAGTGAACTCATTGTCATGTTCTAGAAACCAGTCTGAGATGATTCCAGCTTTATGACATGGAGCATTATCCTGCTGGAAGTAGCATCAGAAGATGGTCATAAAGGGATGGACATGGTCAACAACGATACTCAGGTAGGCTGTGGTGTTGCAACGATGATCAATTAGTACTAAGGGGCCCAAAGTGTGCCAAGAAAATGTCCCCCCCACCATTACACCACCAGCAGCAGCCTGAACCGTTGATACAAGGCAGGATGGATCCATGCTTTCATGTTGTTGACGCCAAATTCTGACCCTACCACCTGAATGTCGCAGCAGAAATCGAGACTCATCAGACTAGGCAACATTTTTCCAATCTTCTATTGTCCAGTTTTGTTGAGTTTGTGTGAATTGTAGCCTCAGTTTCCTGTTCTTAGCTGACAGGAGTGGCACCGGTGTGGTCTTCTCCCACGTGTTGTGCGTTCAGAGATGCTCTTCTGCATACCTTGGTTGTAACGAGTGGTTATTTGAGTTACTGTTGCCTTTCTATCAGCTCCAACCAGCCTGGCCATTCTCCTCTGACCTCTGGCATCAACAAGGCATTTTCACCCACAGAACTGCCGCTCACTGGATGTTTTCCCTTTTTCGGACAATTCTCTGTAAACCCTAGAGATGGTTGTGATCCCAGAAGATCAGCAGTTTCTGAAATACTCAGACCAGCCTGTCTGGCACCAACAACCATGCCACGTTCAAAGTCACTTAAATCACCTTTCTTCCTCATTCTGAAGCTCTGCAGCAGATCGTCTTGACCATGTCAACATGCCTAAATGCATGTGATTGGCTGGTTAGTAATTTGTGTCAATGAGCAGTTGGACAGGTGTATCCAATAAAGTGGCCAGTGACTGTAACCAGTAATAAACTTTCAAATTTGTGTTGTCCTTTCTAGGCAGGAGTGACGATGTCAGGAAGACAAATTGCAAATTAAAATCTGAGTTGAAAGAAAACCCCCAGTTCAGGGATTGGCTAGGAGAATAGTCTGGAGATGTGCATAGGGCATCTCAGCACTCAGGAGTCATGCGCGGGGACAAGGTCAGCCCTAGTTGGGATAACTTGACTCGTACTGTAGCAGCTGGAAAAGTCCTGGAAAATCATTTCAAGAAAAGGGTGGGAACCCTGTTTAAGTGTCAGGACCCTTGAAGTGTTTAGGGCCCAAGGCAATAATCCTAGCTTTGCCTAATGGTAAGTCTTTTTCTGCTGGTTCACCCTACCAGGCCTGGGTCTTCTAATATGAGTTTGTTTCCTTTTTTTGAAACACAGAATTTGTTAATATGAGATGGGTAACCTCTAATTAATACCCAACCACCAACTCCAGAAGAACCGTAGCTACAGAGTTCTCTTTGCTTTGTATCTGTGTCAGTGACCTTGCGCGCAAATTTTGCCTCATCTGTACAAAGGATGTTCTACCAAAGGCTTTGTGGTTCATCAACATGTAGTTTGACTCAGTTTAGCTGACTGAGTTTAGCTCAAACAACAATGAATGGTGAAAAGTGACTTGACCTTGGAGTTTACGTCCCTGATTCCCTTCCTTTGGAAGTCATTCTGGTCTCTTGAGTCCACATTCCGGGAGGTTGTCTGCTGTCCTGAGGATCTTAATAATCCATCCAACTGTATTCACAGGAACATCCAGCTGATTAGAGACGGTCTTCTAGCCTTTTACATGCTAGTCCATACTACGGTTTGTAATCTCCAGAGAGAACGGTCCTTAACATTCTGTGGTCAGTGTCCAGTGTGGTACACATCCAGATACCAAACAGCACTGTGACTACTTTACAGCTTTTAAACAGGCAGACTGACTGATTACAGCATTAAAGACAGCTCTTCTTCTTCTCCTCATTATTATTATTGTTATCATCTGTAGACGCATCAGAAAAACAGCTGGAAGTATAAATGTTCTCGTTTTTATTTTTAAAACTGCTCTGTTGACTACACTTTTCTATGGGTCTGTTTAAATGCTGTTCCTCTGGTGCTGACCAACAAATCCAAGTGACTTTTTCCTGTTATACTAGGTTGATGTGTTTTTAGAGATCAATAAAATCCCTCAGTGTAGATGATTTAATAAACAGTCATATTGTATTATTCTGAATTAAGCAAATGTTAAAGGAACATCATGATGGTTTTGTAGAGCGTGAGCAGCGTGTTCATGACCGAGGTAAGGTGTTACATAACAAGGAACGTTTCCTACTTTTTTCCATTTTGGTTTTCCTTTTCATTGAATGATTTTTTTTTTCAACCTCACTTATTTGATAAACAAATATTTGACTTCATGCTCTGTAAGTGGTTGGTTGGTTTGGGCCATCCTCCACCCACGTTTACAGGGAAACGGCTTTTGAACAAATGTCCACACTTTTATTGAGAACGTTTATAGAAAATAAGACAAACTCCTTTACTGTCCCACGTCAGGGAAACGTCCAGCACTTTTGTACGAACTTCTGTTTAAAATTAGATACATTAAAAACAAAACAGTCTGTTTACTGCTTTGCACAAGTAAATTTACCAACAACACAATGACACTTCCATGCCATTTAGTTTCCTTCTCCATCTAGCTCCGCCCCTCTCCTCTGCTTATAGGTCCTTTCTCCTGTCAATCTCACCTCTTGGCCAATAAAAGGGCAGCTCTAGGGAAGGGGGCGGAGCATATTAAGAGTTAAAGATGCACACAGGCTAATTAGAAACTAGTGGCTCACAGAAAGAGGTCAATAAAGACCTAGTTCTGAAAACAAGCAGGTATTTTTTTATTTGTATTTAAAGCTTATTTTAAGTCTTCATCACCATCAAATTATTTTATTTATTAATGTATTTTTGATGAAGACTATGTAGTCCCTGCTGAAATCGGTTTTTTTTTGGGAAGTGTAATTCAACAGACTGAGCTGGTCGACATGGGAATGGGAAGATGTGGACGCGTCAGCAAAATCATCCTCATCATTCTCAGCATCATCGTCATCGTAAGTCCAGTAACATATACAGACTCAGTGTGTGTGTGTGTGTGTGTGTGTGTGTGTAGGGCTATGCTGCAAACAGAACATCACAGATGATTTAACCTGAGGATAAGACACCTGAGCGTTTTTGGGTCCCATCCTTTCAGGTGCTGGGTTTGGGGTTTTGGGGGGTTGGCTTGTGGCTGAGGTTCAGCCAGAACACCAGAGAAATCTTCAGCACAAACCTCGACTCAAGTGCTTTTGAAACAGGTCAGTGCTGTTTCCTCTGAGAATGAAAGTCGCCTCGAATTCATGTTTGGTAACACGTTTTTTCTTGTTGAGCAGGTGTGTACGTTCTGACTGGACTCGGTTCAGTCATGGTGGTGGTTGGTGCGCTTGGAGCGGTTGTTGCCAACAGGAAGAAAAGATGGGCTCTACAACTGGTAAACCCGTCCTTATAGTTTTCCTTTGGGATTTTAGGGCTGCACAATATTAGGAAAACCTGCGATGTGCAATAGCAGTGATTAATATTGCGATGACGATATGACTTAATACTTAAATCTTCAGTGTTTGTCTTTCATCTGTGTATGTATACTTTAGACTAACCATTCCATCCTCTATCATTAGTATTAACTCATTCACTGCCAGCGTTTTGAGCGTTTTTACTGTTTTTGAAGAGTCAGAACATTGTGCTCTATGATCATGTAAACGCCAAAACTACCAAAAGAAAGAGTAGACTCACTTCTTACATCAGGAAGAATCACCGTATTTCTAGCTTTATCCGTTCTTTCACAATCTGTTGTTGAAGCGTGAGCTGCAGAAGCATTTCTGGTTGGCGCATCACTTTTTTCACAGCAGCGTCCCAAAACAATCTCCTAATTCATTGATTTTCCGCCTCCTGATTACGTGACGTATGACATACACGAATGAAGATCCGCTTTAGACACGTGATGTTTGTTCTCACGGTGCCGGGGCTCGTTCTGAAGCCCACCCCGTAAAAAAACGCAATTGACGACTAAAGTTCAGATCGGTGGCTCTTGGCTCATTGTATTCATTAGCATCATAGCCTTAGCTAAATAACGTGTGAGTGCCTCCGTTGTTTCCTTGTACCGCTTCGATGGTTTCTCATAAGGAGTTCCACCCACAAAATGCTGATGGCCATCTGGTGGGCTGTTGTGCTCTTACTTGTCTTAACATCAGAAACTTTGGGTTTGCTAACGCTAGCTTTCTGGAGCTCAGTATATAGATCTTTATGGTTGTGTTGCAGGTGACACCAGAGATTTGTCGTGTTTCCTCTCGCGGTTGCCTCAGGTGTTCGGCATGACTTGTAAAGTACCTGTGTTTGTTGAACGTTGTCTCTATTGTAACCAAAATATCTCCAACGTGTTTTAAGCACGAATTCTTTCTCACTAACATTTTCCACACTCTTCTTACCCTGAGCCATTGTGATGTTCTCTAAGCTAACTCAGGTGTTTGCTAGCCATCCAAATGAAGTGCAGTCTGCCTAGGGGGCGGGCATCTAACACATAAGAACCCACCCAATTGGCCAAATGTGTGAAGGGATCTATTTGAACCCTATGCAAAAACTTCATGTTTCTGTGTAACTGACAAAATGCATTATGTGTAGCAAACATTTGAGATGACCATTTATCGCTGCTCCTTCTGTTCTCTGCAATAGGCCTATCGCGCATGCTGATATCGCAATGACAAT
Organism: Aphyosemion australe; assembly: GCA_006937985.1. Classification (NCBI taxonomy): domain Eukaryota; kingdom Metazoa; phylum Chordata; class Actinopteri; order Cyprinodontiformes; family Nothobranchiidae; genus Aphyosemion; species Aphyosemion australe. Next base: position 656,733 of record SSNS01000134.1, read on the forward strand.
ACATTTGCGATGTATTGTGCAGAGCTACAGGATTTGTTATTTGTTTGTGTTTTTGGACCATAGCCATTTTTTTTTTCATTCTAACCATTCAAACATCAAAATGTTCAGCTCATTCTGGACATTCAACCTTCACTGGCTACGTTTACATGGACACAAGTAATCTGAATGAGTGCCCTATCAGATCAAAAATTCTTCATGTAAACATGTCAATCGGAATATTCTGATCCGATTCGGCCCGATTGGAATGAAATTTCATTCCGATTGAGAGAGGTGGTTTTGTCCAATCGTCATTCCGATTGACGTCCATGTACACAGCCATTCGGATGGTTGGAGTAAAATAATGCCCACTGCGCATGTGTGCAACTTCAGCGTGACGTCTTTCCGCCTTTGCAGACGCTCAGGACAGATCGAAAACATGGCGAGAGGTAAACAGAAGTGGTCTGTTGCTGAAACTATAGTTTTACTGGAAACAGTACGGAAGCTCAATATTATTGAACGTCTCGATGGTCGAATGGCTAAAACTGCTGAGTTATACACTCAAGTGCATCTAAAGATGCAGGAAGCGGGAATTCACCGAAGCTAGAGAAAATGAAAATAAAATGCAAGGGGAAAGACGTGCGGACAAGATACCCATTCTGCGTGCATCACAGCATGATCGGATCATTTCAGTTAGTGTCCATGTAAACAGAGATCTGGGACTTCCGATCAACCAAGATTTGAATCGGATTGGGGAAATTTGGCGCATGGAAACGTATCTAATGTTTGGTTATCAGAACTTTTAAAATGATAAAATCTCTCATTGAAAATAGCAATGTTGATCTCTAACCCTCCTGCTCCACCTAGAAACTCCCTTCAAACTTTAATCTCCTGATACACAGTCCTTTGTTTGGTGCACACGTCATAAGTTCATCTATTGGGATTCGTTGGGAAAACAAATATATTAAACAATTAATAATTCTAAAATGTAAAATGGAATTTTTAGAATCATTTAAAATAAATAACATTTAAAGGAAAAACAAGAAATCCCTGCATAATAATAATAATAATAATAACCAGCTGATTGACCTTTTTGATATCTTGCCCCATTCTCTGAATCACATTTAAAAAGTGTACATTTATTTATTTATTTATAAATTTATTTATTTCAGATTCGTCAGACCTCAGAACATGAAAAACAAATATATGTTTAAAATAAAATTTTAAAAAATGCTGTTAAATTTCCTAAAATAAATAACTACAAATGAAATAATTAAAAATTATAAATCAAAATTAAATGTCTGTAAATAATAAAAACAGGTCTAAGATCATAAGAGAATACAATTTAAGTTTTTTAATCCTAACCACCAAATGCAAAAGTTTAGCTCATATTATTATAACTTTTCCATACATGCTGTTTATTATAGACGTGGATGGGGCTCAGATTCAGACGTTATGACATGGCTCTGTTTTAGGTCCACTCCTGTTTTTATTATATATACACCCTCTTGGAAAGATAATTGATGCTTTTCAAAATGTCTCTTATCACCTTTATGCAGATGACATTCAGCTGTACTGCTCCTTTAAGGAATCTGAGCTCCATAAACTGGCTGAACTACTAGAGTGTCTATCAGCGATCACTAGTTGGCTAGAAGATAACTTCCTTCAGTTAAACTCTGAAAAGACTGAATGTCTGATCATTGCCCCTGAGAGCATGGCTCCTCTGATTAGTCAACAACTTGGTCATTTAGCTTCTGCTGTCAAGTCAAACATGAGAAATTTGTGTGTTGTCTTTGACCAATCAATGTCTCTTGAAGGCCACTCAAAAACGCTGGTCAGAAACTGTTTTTATCATTTGAGAAATATCTCCAAACTGCGAAGGTTGGTGTCAAAACATGAGCTTGAAATGGTTCTCCATGCCTTTATCTCCTCCCGTCTAGATTACTGTAACACACTTTTCACATGTTTTAACAAAAAAGCCCTTGACCGCCTTCAGTTGGTCCAGAATTCTGCAGCGAGGCTCCTAACTGGAGCAAACAGAAGAGCTCACATCACTCCTATTCTGATGTCTCTGCACTGGTTACCCATTAACTTTAGAATTCAATTTAGGATCCTTACTATAACATACAGGGCTCTACATGACCAAGCTCCTCCTTATGTTACTGAACTGTTAAAGCCTTATGCTCCAACCCGAGCCCTCAGGTCCACCAACCAGAACCTTCTAGAAGTTCCAAAGACCAGATATAAAAGTCGAGGTGATCGCTCTTTCCAGGCTGTTGCACCCCGACTTTGGAATGAACTTCCTTTATCCCTACGTGTTACTGACAGTCTGGTCACCTTTAGAAAGCAGCTGAAGACCCTTTTGTTTAAAACTGCTTTTACTTAAATCTTTTATGTTTTATTCATTTTTTCTTACTTGTATTTATAATAATCTTTCATTTGTTTTATCATTTTTATAATTTTATGACTTTCTGTTTTCTGATTTTTAATGATTTTATGATATTCTGTTGTTTTGTTTTAAGATCATTTTATGATGACTATCTTGTGTTTTGTTGATCTTTGTGAAGCACTTTGTGATTCTTTGTCTGTGATAAGTGCTATACAAATAAAATTTACTTACTTACTTACTTATGGTAGATTCAGTGATCCAGTGCTCAGACACGCCAGCAGTACAGAGAGGAATTGTTCTGCCAGAGTGGGTTGGCTAATAAAAAGTCACGTATGCAAACTTGTGTAGGCGGCTGTTCAAGGGAATTCAGCTGGCCTTTATTCAAATGCAGTCTAGATTTAAATTAAGATGACTCACATCCACCAGCACTGTTACTGTGTTACTCCTTGGTCGAGGCACATAGTCACACTGTAGCTATGCAGACCGCTAATTTGTAAAGCTTTAAAGGTTGAATATGGAACAATTTAATAAAAAGGCTTATTAACTAACCCCTTCCTGTCCTTCCAGTTCTCCATCCTTCTCTTCTTTCTGGCTGTAACTGTGATTCTATTGGGAACACTCTTGTACATCAATAGTGATAAGGTAAACAAAATGTTTAACAGCCCAGGGGCCTCATTTATAAAGCTCCCTTACGCACAAAACAGGGTCTGAAAGTTACACAAGCCATCTTCATCACAAACTCCATGATTATAGAGAAAAACTCTGGTGTAAGCACATTTTAGACGGAAGCTCAGCCGGTGAGATGATGACATGGTGCATTTAAGCAGAGGAACTTAGACCGTGAGCACATTTCTATGATGGGCCTGATTTATACAGCAGGAAGTATGTGCTGCTGTGCTTATGTGGAGTTTTTTATAGGTCAGAAAATTACTTTGCACAAGTACATTTTTTTCTGAGGTTCAGTAAGGATTCTACTTTAAGTTTTATAAATGAGGCCAAAGATTTCTAAGAGTCCGACAATCTTGACAGTGACTATGTTTTGTTGTTAATTCACAAGACTGGACAGAGTCTGGGAGAGTTCTACAGCTCCATGTATGACCAGCATCAGAAAGACCCAAACAACCCCATCTCTGTCACTCTGTACTTCATCCAGACTTTGGTAAGAATCACACCACACATGGAAATATGGAAATCTCCCTCTGTCTCTGTTGGTTTAGAGAGAGAAAGAGTCCTTTTGTATCTGTCTCAGATCTTTGAGTTCAGCTCAAGCCCGGTGGGGGTGGCAAAAACAAAAGTGCTGCATTTATAATTTTGAGTGTAAATATGTTTTACTAACTGGGTCACGTGTTCAACAGCAGGGATATTTTGTCCTTTCTGAAGTGTGTTTGAGTTACTTTTACCCAGTGGATAAAGCTCTGATTTGCTACTGGCTGCAGTTTCTGTCCTGGACTGATAAGCTAACGGTTAGTGCAGCCAAAACCAGCTCCAATCACCTGAAGTTCATATGAGCATTATTTCATAAAACTTCACTACTGTTACGCATCACACAGAAATTTTCATGGACTATGTGATTATATTATGCATCATTTGAATAAAAGTGTGAACATCAAAAATCACAAATTTTTTTTACTTTTCAAGTTTTTAACATTTGAACAGTCACTGACAGAAGGAAATATGCTAAATGCTGCTTGATAGTTACTCTGTTTAAAGTTCTTGGATGATCGTATTTAGCTTTTTCATCTGCTTATATCCTCTGATCTGCAGCTCCACTGCTGTGGCGTGTCCGGAAATAACTGTGCCTCATCAAACAATAAGCCTGTAAGTTGGTGCCATGAAATCCATCTCTGTGTGTGTTTGTTGCACTGATGTTACGATATGAATGTTTCTGGATTCCTACAGACATGTCCAGAGATCATCACCACCAGCTTTAACGGTTTGGCGACTCTGGTGTTGGGTGTTTTTGTTGGAACTGGAGCTCTTTCGGTAGGCAAATTCTGCACACTTGTTTAAACAGAACCAAATAGCCAGTTTCATTCAAAGGAGGAAGTGAATAAAGTTACTAATGATACCAAGAACTAATGTGCTACTTAAATTGAATTTGTTTAGATCATGAACAGTGCTTTAAAAATATTTAATTCAGTTTACTGTGTTTAAATGTTTCAGGTCAGCAATGAAATTTCATTATCAGACAAAAAACCTGAGATAATACAGAATTCAGTTTTTGAAATGATTTCATTTATTCAGAAAATAAGCTTTCCAAACCAGCCTGAGGTAAAGTAGTTGACTCCTAAACATAATAACTGTAACTGGTGAGTCTCTTTCGTTACTGTGGAGGGATTTAGTACCACTGGAATTTAACTCAGCCCCATTAGAGGGTTTTCCAGCATGGACAGCCTGTTTAAAGGTGCATGACGTAAGAATGACATCCTGTGGTCAAATCTGGGAGACTGCAGTCCATGTGTAAAAAAAACAAAGAGTCCCCTCCCCTTCCTGAGTTTCATGACTGTTGCCATTTATGGATCGGTGCTAGAAGACTAAAAAATTTTAAAAAAGTATAAAGTGATTCTTTTACTTTTTGTTCTTTATAAAACACAGATAGATCTTTTTTTACCTTATTGTGCTGACGTTTCGATCGTCGCTGCGATCTTCATCTGAGCTAAGCCGCTGAAAGCAGCTTCACTTCCGCTTCCGTTTATGTGCGGGCAGCAGGGGGCAATGACATCGCCCCCTGCTGCCCGTGCCGTCCTGCTCGATGACGCAGTCCCATGCGTGGTCCAACGCGTACACCCCGTCGTCCCTGTTCATGGTCCCCCGTCCACGTCTCCTTATCTCAATAGCTTCTTTAATCCATCTTTTATATTTTTGTTGTTCTGTGTTGATAATCCTTGTTCTGTCCCAGTCCATGATGTGGTTTTCTCTGGTGCAATGATCTGTGACTGCTGATTTCCTTATTGTGCTCTCTGCTTCTTGTTTTGTTGCTCTTGTGTGTATTCTTCTTGTTTCTTTTTCACATTCTTTTCTGTGTTCTGCTGTTCTTGTGTTAAGTTGGCGTCCTGTTTCTCCTATATATGTTTTATTGCATAATTTGCAGGGGATTTCGTAAATGACTCCACATTTTTTTTCCGTTGGGATCTTATCTTTGGGGTGTACCAGTCTTTTTCTAACATCGTTGCCCCCTGCTGCCCGCACATAAACGGAAGCGGAAGTGAAGCTGCTTTCAGCGGCTTAGCTCAGATGAAGATCACAGCTACGATCGAAACGTCAGCACAATAAGGTAAAGAAAGATCTATCTGTGTTTTATAAAAAACAAAAAGTAAAAGAATTACGAAAAAACACACAGTATGAACGTACCAAAGATGAATGTATAAAGTGGTTCTCTCGTCACCCACTCACGTATTTAGCAGCAGAACACCACTGGTGTGAGAGGTTCTCCGCTCAATAATATCAGAGAAGGAGAAACAGCCGGCTGCTACCACTTCAACTTTAGGACAAACTACCAGATAGAGGGCTGCATTGGGATTGGGTCCCGCTGGGTCCTGCTGGGTCCCGCTGGGTCCTGCTGGGTCCCGCTGGGTTCCGCTGGGTCCTGCGCGATCCAACACAAATCTCGCGGGAGCGAGCGGGCGGCTAAAAGAAACAGTGCGGGATGAGCATGTATGGCGAGTGATTTCTGACACGGATTACCAGCCGAAGGAGACCCTCGTCTAACATTAACGTTTGAGAAGAAGCCCTCGGAGAAGCACGTCGTTTGTCTCTGTAGCGTGTTGACAGTGCAGATGTTCACACGGCGACGTCACCTTCAGCAGCGCCTTCTCCAGAGTCTGGTTGTTAGGTTATACAGGTCCTTCTCAAAAAATTAGCATATTGTGATAAAGTTCATTATTTTCTGTAATGTACTGATAAACATTAGACTTTCATATATTTTAGATTCATTACACACAACTGAAGTAGTTCAAGCCGTTTATTGGTTTAATATTGATGATTGTGGCATACAGCTCATGAAAACCCAAAATTCCTATCTCAAAAAATTAGCATATCATGAAAAGGTTCTCTAAACGAGCTATTAACCTAATCATCTGAATCAACTAATTAACTCTAAACACCTGCAAACGATTCCTGAGGCTTTTGACGATTCCTGACGATCTCTCCTGGACTGCAAATACTACAGCGGTGGTAAAAAAAGGCCCAGCAGCGTCTCCACTTCCTGCGAGTGCTCAGGAGGAACGACCTGGTTGAGATGCTGATGGTGACATTCTACAGAGCCACCATAGAGAGCGTCCTAGCGTACGGCATCACAACATGGTACGCAGGGTGCTCAGCTGCAGACAGGAAAGTACTGCAGAGGGTCATCAGCACAGCCCAGAAGATCACTGGCTGCTCTCTGCCCAGCCTGGAGGACATTGCCAACTCCCGCTACCTCAGTAGAGCAAGCAGTATCATCGAAGACCACTCTCACCCCAGTAACCATCTGTGTGACCTGTTACCGTCAGGCTGACGGTAACAGGTCACAAAAAAACCAGGACAAATAGATTCAGAGATAGCTTCTTTCCCAGAGCTATCACCGTAGCAAACAACCACAAAACCAGATGAACCTGTTAACCCGAACCCCACATTTACCATCTAATATTGATAAAGTGCAATAATATTTATATGTGCTCTCTCAGTTTCACTCAATATGCAAATATTCTGCACACAATAGGGACCTGCAATGCTGCTACTCTATATTTTTGTACATATTACTGTTGATTTTACATTTGATTGAATTTGATTTGATTTGATTGATTGTGTTGATTTTACATTTATCCTGCACCAAATGGAGTGGCACTCCAATTTCGCTGTACCCTGTACAACGACATTAAAGTCTATTCTGATTCAGATTCTTTTAAAAACTCCCAGCCTGGTTCATTACTCAAAACCGCAATCATGGGTAAGACTGCCGACCTGACTGCTGTCCAGAAGGCCATCATTGACACCCTCAAGCAAGAGGGTAAGACACAGAAAGACATTTCTGAACGAATAGGCTGTTCCCAGAGTGCTGCATCAAGGCAAGTGTTGAGTGCATAACTGAACATAATTATTTGAAGGTTGACCTTTTTTGTATTAAAAACACTTTTCTTTTATTGGTCGGTTGGAATATGCTAATTTTTTGAGATAGGAATTTTGGGTTTTCATGAGCTGTATGCCACAATCATCCATATTAAAACAATAAACGGCTTGAACTACTTCAGTTGTGTGTAATGAATCTAAAATATATGAAAGTCTAATGTTTATCAGTACATTACAGAAAATAATGAACTTTATCACAATATGCTAATTTTTTGAGAAGGACCTTTATCATCATCATCATCATCATCATCATCATCATCAGCCTTTATATATAAAGCACTTTCTTGCATTAGCCATGCCCAAAGTGCTGTACATGACACAGTTAAAACACATCAACCCCAAACAATTAAAAACAAAATTATTAAAAAGAACATAAAGAGATTAAAAATAAATTAAAAAACTGTCACATCCAGACAGCTGCAGCTAGATAACATAAAATACACCCAATAAACACGACCTAATCTAACTCTGTAAAAATTAAAATAATAAAAATGGGTCTTCAATTATTATTATTAGGCTTAGTCGTGTCAAAAATCACTCACCATAGAGAGACTCCAATCACAAGCGCCACAGCATCATGGGAGGTGACGCCACAGTGTTTAAGCGTTAAAAACTAAATGAAAACAAAGTGCGCTAATCCTGACCAATTTGTCAAAAGACATGCAGGCCTGAGAAACAAAACAAAGAGATTCATGGGGTTTCTGTATTAATAGCCTATAAAATGACGTTTTCTCTTGCGGAACCAGAGAGGACACAAAATGAATGCACCTCTTTTATTGTGCGGGAATAATTTCTCAGAGTTTTTGGGTGCGGGCAGGAGTGTAACACATACGATGCGGGTGTGGGCGGTAATGGTCAGAAATTCAGCGGGAGCGGGCAGGAGCGCGATGAAGAAAACAGTCCCGTGCAGGTTTCTACAACCAGAGTCCCAAAAAGAAAAACACCATCTGAAGTCACAGACAAGACGATTGGACCTAGAAAACGGTGACTGGTGTTTGCCGCTATCTCCTTTTGTCCGGCATTGCGGGTTTCCAGTTCCGGCAGAAGCGTCTCAGGGAAGATACCCGAGGGGACGTGTGAGTGTTACGTGACCGTGTTTGCATTCAAAACCTAGCTTGGTCTGTAGATTTGCTATAGCAGCTTTAATGAGAAGGTAAACACATTTCACTGTAATATCGAGTTGTTTGAAAAAGTAGCTTGAGATATTTTTAGAGCAGAATATTTGTTTTTAACTCACCGTTAGCATTGTTGGCTCAACGTTAGCCTCTAGCCTTCTTTACCCGATATTAGAGTAAAACAAAAAGATGCCGTGGCTTCTTAGGGGTACAAGAAATAACTTCTGGGTCGCTCCTGTTACTGGCTTAGGATCTTTACACAACTCTGGTGCTTTTTGCCGGCCGGTGTCAAATTACAAATGTCGGCGCAGACTTGGAAACTCTGCAGGCTCTAATATGATTGGCTCTGGAATCAGGAAGTATAAAGGCAGGACAGATTGTAAACAAAGACATCCCTCTTTGGCCTTTTAAGAGAAAAACTGACAACCCCCCCAGCCGGCTGAGAAGGAAAACTGTTATAATGTAACCTTCCTTCCAACAGGATTAAGAGATTAGACTGTTTTGTGTGTGAGAAGACAAATCTTGCTGTGTCAACTACCTCATCTGTTATTTGTGAATGAAAAATGCATTTGACATGTTACATTTTTAGTAGAAAATTTTAGTTTTAACCATCTTTTTCGCTCTTGCCTTTTTTCTACATCACCTTTATTGTCCTACCCTTCCCAAAGGTCGTCGGTGTGATCTGCAGCACGGTGCTCGGTTTGCTGATCGTTGACGACGACCCATCTCCCACCATCAAAAGTTCCTCTCTTCCAACTCCTGAGCTAATTCATGCAAACTCGAAAGCTGATATCTACTCAAACCCTTACGACAAATACTCTGATTCTAAGTTCTGAACTATGGCTCCACCATGGAGGAATTTTAATTCCCTGTTTGTCTTTATTCCACCAAGATCAGACTACAAAACATCTGCATCACTGCAGATCTTTGAATGGCTTTTATTAGATCATTGATTTTGTTCTTGTGAGGTGTGTTCATCAATAGTGAATTCTGGAAACACCTACTGATCATGTGACTGTAATGGTAAAGTAATGTCAGCTACTCTTGGTTCTCTAGCAATTCTTCATTTCTTCCTTCTGCATCTGCATGATGGGTTGATGACCTCATCTGCTCAGTTTTAGTGCGGAAACAGATCAGGCAGGAACTTTGTACCAATCTGCTATAATACAGCCAAAGTTAAACATCCTGACAATTACATGTTATGACAATTTTTGCCAAATAAGTTTTAATTATAATAGTTTATCTAAACTCTAGAATGTTCTGCAATAGTGAGCAGATTGATAATATTTAACTGCAAAGTCTGACATCTCCAGGAAGGACAGACAGTCAAGAAGCTACTTGTCTCCAAGTAAACCATCAGGGACACACTGATGTTATAGAAAAGACCCAGGGATTGGACTGTTGAGGACTGGAGGAAAGTTATTTTCTCTGAAATCTGACTGGAGCATCTGGATAAAAGGTCATTTGGAGAAGAAAAGATCAGCGCCCTCATCAGTCCTGTGTCCTCCAATAGTAAAAATTCTGAGACCACTCAAGTTGTTTCTTAGCCAAGGGAGTTGACTCAGTCCCAGTTAAGCCTCAGAACAGCCATGAACAAAGAATGGTACCTAAACATCCTCCCTGATGAACTCCTCCAACCATCCAACAACAGTTTGGTGATGAACAGTGTCTCCTCCAGCACGATGGATCACCGCGACAGAAGGATAAAGTCTGAACTAAGTGGTTGAGGGAACAAATCGTTGAAATTTTGGGTCCAAGTCCAGGAAACTCCCCAGACCTTAATCCCAATAAAAGTTTCAATCCTGAATAGGCAGATGGACAAACAATTTTTTTTTGCATGCACTTAGTACAACCGTCAACAGAAGCCTATGAATTGTTTGTAATCATACAAATGAAAGCATCTAAGTTTTGAAAACCAAACCTTTTGGCCACATCCGTCTCATTGACCACTGCTGGAAGCTCAACACATCAGTGCTCGCAGACGTTTTCCAGCAACAGAACTGTGGATGTTAATTCCAGCTATATTCTGTTTCTGGTTCCAATTCATTCATATGGATGATAAAGGGTTGGTCACACAAACCAACCTTGGCTGAAATTATGTGTGTGTGTTTTAGACGTGTTACATTCAGGCAATTCCCAGATCTATTCCTCTTTACGACCGTTGTGTAGGCCAACTAGTCCATTAAACCTGATTTTATTCTTAAAGTGTACAAGATTAAAAATATGCAAACAATTTAAATTGTTTTATACTTTAAAGAGCAGAAATGAAGTTGATTGACCAACAAATAAATGATGCCTTCTGAATCTGTGAATCATGAATATCTTGGAATACGTTTTGATTTTACTACAAAAATAATGTCAATTCACTTGTTACCATCAACTTTCCCAACTAATACATTCTGGTGTAATCAGAACTACATGACCCATAGATCGGTGTAGTCCATTCAGAGGCCACTGTCCTGCATGTTTTAGATGCCCTCCCTCCAGAAACACCTGACAGTGGTTTACTCACCTCAGAAGCATACAAACGTTCTACAGAAGTTTATTAATCTCCCAGTAATGGGAAACATCTAAAACATGCAGGATAAGGACTGCACACAACTTCAGACCCAATTACAACTGATTTCAACACAAAGACAAGTTGCAGTTTTTAAAAAGTCTTTATTTGGTCACTTGCTGTCTGGACCTGTGGGGAAAGACCAATCAGTACAGAATTCTCTAATAGCATCATTATCAGACATCCTGTATGGGTGTAGCTCTTATGGAGCTTTAATCACCTAGCCTATTATACAAAAACAACCTGTACAAACTTCCAAAGCACCAAGTATTTTCCTTTAGGACATAAACCAAACCCAGCCCTCGAGGACCACCACCCTTCATGCTTTAGACTTTTCTCTCATTCAGATGAATGGATGACCCACAGGTTTCTAAAGGACCTGACCTGCTGAGGAGGTAGTTAAATATTTTTGAATCAGGCATTGGAGCAGGGAAACGTCTAAAACAGGTGGGATAGTGGCCCTCGAGGACCAGGATTTGCTTTAGGATTTTACCTTTATTGCACCTGCTGCAGTCTCCGTGAGCAGTTGAGCATATTTCTGTCAGGCACAAAAAGTAAACCTGAGATGGAGAAAAATAAAAAGGTTATTTTTCAACACGCCTAATGAAAATTTGGTTAAATCTGACTAAGACTGGGACCCTGTACACACATGGCCTGGTATCCCACAAAACAAAGATATCATGAAAGTAAACATAAACACTACCAAAAATTATTCTTTCATAAACTCCAACTCAAGTGGAGATTTGCGAATTCTGCGTCGTCAGCATTTGGTTGTGGACATGAACAATTGGGGTTTTAGGTTTCGCAACAACACTGCCTGCGACAAAAATGCTAACCCATGTGCTACTTGTGTTTACACTCGCTAGCTTATTTTTACAAGCTTAGTTATGTTCTATGTAGAAAACCAACGGTGAAGGACGTCGTTGAGGTCGGTTATTGCCCACCACCTAGGCCCCAGTGTGGGAAGTTTGAGAAGAAGGCGGAGCAATGGCTCAAGTACCTTTTCTGAAAACATGTATTTTCAAATGAAATAAGTTCATTTTAAGATGATTAATAATATTTATTCATGCTCTGACTGATTCAGACTAAGATCTAATGTGGACAGCAATGAATTAAAATTTTGTCAAATAATTGTTTCAAAGTTGTTAATAAAGGTTTTTTAAAAAGTAGCACAAACAGCAACCGGCAACCCAGCATGTGTCGCAGTCAATGACACATGCTCACTGTCCCAATTCGGCACACTTGTGTACTACGCACTCGAAGCCTTACTGCGCACCTCTTCCAAGTGCACGCCACAGAAGACCGTAGGGTGCAGTACGAGTATTGGCATTGGGCCATAGTTATTCAACGTCTAAAGAATTGTGGAACTACTGCCACCTACAGGCGTGGCATGCCTATGAATATGCTTTATAAAGCACTGCTTTTTGATTTGTTTTTTCTGAAAATGAGGTGGTGTGCACCCAAGTTTTTCCCTAGATGAGCGGGGCAGAATATTCTGTTACACAAACCCGGCTACATGTGTACACGGCCCGATTGCGTGTGCAGGACACACCTCTGGATCCTCCAGGGTCCCGTATCCTCCATGAAACCTGTAGTCTGGACCTTCTATGGGGAGGGAGGGGAAGCTGGTAATTTGAATCCTCTGAATGTACTTGGAGTCTGAGGAAGGAAGCAGCTGCGAAAATCCTCCGCTGCTGCAACTGAACACAAGAATTTACTTTACAACCACAAAGACTTGCACTGACTAATGGATTTGCTCCCATCTTAAAATTATTTTCCCCAACTGTTGACTCAAAGCTATTTCATAAACTTTACACTGCTGTAAATTTGACATTAGTTATTTACAAAGATGTCAAGTAACAAAGTACATTGTTACCTCGCTTAAGTAGAAATATCTTTTAGCTGACTTTTTACTGCCACCCCTTACATTTTAATAACAGCTATGTTGCTCCTATTTTGTTTCAGCTCATTTAGGTAAATGGCGCCATCTGGATAGACTGACTCTGATTGTGGTTAGATTTTAAACATCTACCATTCTGACATCCTATTGGTTTGAATGTGTTCCAAAACACACTGGCGCCCAATAAATCACGACACAATCCACCACAACATTCATTCATTAACTCTTGACAGAACCCATGTATACTGTATATAGAGATTTATACAAGGGGAATTGTTACCAAGCTGCCAGTTTTCTTGTCAGACTGAATTCCATGTAAATGTGAAATGAGAGCAATGTTAAGGGTGGGAAAACATAGCTAAGATTAAAAAAATTACATCTGGGGTGTTTTAGGATAGCAGCCTCTCGTCTTAGCTGGTTCAGACTAGCTGTTAGCTCATCAATCCTGTAGAAGGTAAACCATTAAACAGGTAAACTTAACTATCAAACACTAAATAGTTAAAATATCAATTTAATACAATTAAAATGCAATGAACATATACTTTTATAATGCAAGATTTTAGAGTGTAAACTACAGAATAAAAAAGTTGACCTATTTAAACGTTCCCATATTCAGAACTGAATTTACTGCTGGTTTTTTTCAGTGTATGAGTCAATAACAGAGACTAATCTCTACCAAGTGGTTGCTCTGCAAAGTTAAAAATACTCTAAATGTTGGTTCTGATGATGTAAGGTGGTACAGAGGAAAAATTCTGAAACTGCATCCTGACTTAGGTTTGAAACCACAACTAACAAGTTAGAAGAGACGTGGGTTTAAAACAGTGACACCTAGTTGTTACTTTCCAGGACTAAAGTTTGCTGCACTAAACGGACCCTGAGGTCTGGATGGTTTTGCCAAAAGTAGCTTAAATTTAATGGAAGTTTCCAGTAAATTGAGGTAAAAATAGACGTGACCTTGTTAATCCTAAAGCTGCATTTGTGACCAAAACCGTGCCACAGCTAAACCTGCGAGGACCAGTTCCTACACCCAGAACCAAGTTGGGACAATAAACCAGCCAATCTCAGCTTTTGTTCTGCATGCAAACAAAACACACCCAGTCCACCAACAGGAGGAAGTTCAACCAACAGGCAGGATTTCTTATACAAAGACAAGATTAATCTTACCAACTATTGCATCATCTAAACAAACCTGTCGTAAAACACCACCCAGCTGAGTTCTGGAGTCTGAGTGTAGGCCAGGCAGGAGTGGACCAGCAGCACCACGTTAGGCTCTGAGGGCTGCAGGAGTCTCAGCTCCACAAAAAGGGGTCTACCCTGGATCAGGCTGAGGGGAAGGTGAGCTTCAGGGTAGAAGCTGCTGAAGGACCCATCTACAACAACCACAAAACAAAAAAAGGGGCACCGTTTAAAAGCTGTGGTGCAGCATTTAACAATGAAGGAGATGCAACAGACCTGCTGTGATTCTCATGAGCACAGTGGCAGCAGCTGGTGGAGGAAGCTGGTCCATCACAATGAACCTGACTTCACCTGAAGAATGAGGGGAACTACACCCCACCAGCACTCTGCAGGCAGAGAAGGTCAAGGCAATCAAGGAGATCCTCTTCCGTCAGACATCAGAGCTTTTCCATGTTTGTGGATTCTTTAACAGAACTTTAGTTTCCAATTCTCCAGGCAGTAAAAATCAGCTCATTATTGTTATTTGGGGTCACTGCTCTTCCTCAGACCAGCTAACGTCTAATATGGTCTCTTTTTTCAGACAGCGTTAGTCATGTGACTAATCTGGAAGAACAATCAAAGATTTCCCCAAAAACTCCACTCCCACAGCTTGAACTCCTCTGGGAAGGCTTTCCATGCAGTTCAGAGAGCACATTTTTGGGGAATCTTTGACCATTCTTACTTCTTCATGAGGTCAGGCTCTGATGTTGGATGAGAAGGCCCAACTCTTAAGCCTAGTTTACTTCTCCATCTGCGGAGGTGCAGAGACGTCAGTGCTCTCCATCAGGCACACAAGGACGGACAGAGTAGAGCCCAATTTTATAACCATCCGTCAAACACAACAGAGAGCACATCTGATGAATTCAACAAACGTTTGTTCCTCAAGCAGTTCCAGCTCAATCAAGTCATTCTCTGTCAGCCATTGGTCCTCGAGTGGTTTTACATTTACCAGCTGAAGTAAATTAACGGTTGTTGACCAGAGATGTCGGAAAAGGTCTACGCCCCCCTGCTGTCCTGACAGAGAATTGTTTTGCAACACTGACGCACCAACGCAAACGTATAAAAGGAAAATGTCTCCGTCAATACGCGTGCATGCGAGTGCAAACCTGCTGACGAAGAATTATAAACTAGGCTTTAGTCTCTAGATCTCAGGTCTGTGCAGGCCAGTTAAAATCTCCTCACCTGCCAACTCAACCACTTCTTTATTAGAGCACCTGAAGGCAGTGATTTGGTGGGGTGTCCCAATACTTTTGGCTGTAGAGTATTTAATATTTAGTAACTATAAGTTGTACAAAAAGAAAACTTGCATTTGGTTGCTTATTTGATGTTGAAACAATGCTTTTTGTCAATAAATCTTACATCGTTAGGAACCTTTATTAGGAGGTAGAGTTTGTAAGGATCATGCATCAATAGACGCCTTTTGGCGCTGATCAGTGACATCAGTCACTGCCAAAGCAGTCGTGATATGATGGCGTTTTAGCAAAGTCCCGACAGGACTGATTTTGTATGGAGACAACAGCGGAGAGGAAACCCCTGTAGTGGAAAGGTGGTTAATATACGTGCTGTTTTGTTCCCGATTACTGAGTCAGTCAGGGTAATGTTATTTGCAATGCAAAAAGAGAATTCATGGAAAACTGATGGCATGAATAGAGAGAGAGATAAACTGAAAATAAACAAACCGCTAACTCAGAATGCTAAACAGAACAACAAAAGCAGCCATCGATGACGTACCTGCCAGGAGACGAAGACCCGATGTCCTGGTGGGACGACGAGGGCCTGGTACTCTGACCAAGCTCCTGAGATGGTAAACATTTCACACAGTCTTAACATAGCATCAGCATGTTGCAACCAACCAGGTTTGGTTCAAAAACATTAATACCCCTGAAAAGGCGTTCTATGAATACTTGTGTCTGATTTTTTGTGACGTGCATTTCAACTAAGAAGCGGGAACATCAGGAACTTGAGATTTAGGTTAATTTGCAGCAGCAGCAACATAAACTGAAGTACTTTGAGGATTCAGGGATGGAGTGAACCTTACGTGTTTGTTTAGATCACAGCCATCCTGAGGAACAACGTAGATGTCAGGATGTGAGGTGACCTTCTGCAGCGTACAGGGATCTTTGCTGCTGTCAGGAGGATCCACTGAGGGTTTCACCACAGAGTCAGGCACAGCAAGGACCAAATACTGCCCTTGTGTGTCTGTTAACTCAAATTCACACAGACAGACAAGTTAGGCAGCTCTGAGATTACAACGGGAGAATAAAACAAACATGATGGGTGTAGAACTCAAGCCTGAGAATCGTCTAGTTGTCTGATTATATCACAGTTTCAGACAAGTTTCAACAAGATTGGTTTAGTCACAAACTCCTGATGCAAAAATATCTGACAGTTCAGGGTGGGGTGGCGGGGTGTGTCCAGATTAGCCTGAATGTGAACCGAGAGATTAAAGTAAACATTAAGATAAGAAAAAAATACTTCCAAATTTTTGTTTTGTTCAAGCCTAATGTCTCCTGATGATGGTCTACATCTGGTGTTAAACAGATTTAGTTTCTCTGGTCCATAAACTCACCATAGTTGATTGCTTCTATAAGTAAGCAGGAACAGATGTTCCATGTAGACGTTCTAGAATCATATTTTTCAAATTAAATCAGAAATCATATTCTGTTAAAGCTCTAGTTTAAAGTAAAAAAAACTGTTACTTTAACATTGATCTCAGTGATTGTTGAGTTAGAAACTTGACCAGTTTCATGTTTGACACCACTCTGCAGCCCTCTGCTGACCAAAAACCACACTAGATAGTTTTGTGGAGCAGGTAGGTGTTCCAGGGGGCGCTCTTATACCTGCTTTACGGCTGTTAGCTGTAATGCTAGCGGTTAGCATTTTCAATTCGCTGATCGTCAATAAAAAGCACAAGAAGAATAATAAGAAGTTCGCTTTTTCTGTTAGCATCATAGCAGAGCCTGGAAGTAAAAGTAAAAGAGCTAAAACCAGAGTGAACATCTGCACGGCCTACACTAGTTTGAGGAATCTAAAGGAGGCTACAACATCACGAACTGATGGTGACCTGGCTTTGTTGCTACTGGACTATAAGTAATATTTTTTGTCCAACAGTGTGGATCTTTTTACTTTGTGGTTTATTTTAGTATTAGTTGGCTCATGTAAGTCATAGACACGAATACGTAGATGCTCCATTGGGTGCTGGAGACAACTAAGATGGCGGCTGACCAATATGGCAGCTCCAATAGGCAGCACCAGTCCACAGTGCATCTACGTGTATATATATATATATATATATATATATATATATATATATATGTCTGTGATCTTAGTGCTAGCTCATTGTTAGCGCTAGCTGCAGGCTGCAGTAGGGTTGTTTACGGTAGTTGTAATTCCACTTTCAGCCTGTAGGGCGAAAGAGCAGAAAACTCATCATTTTAACCCCTACCATCGTCATAAATTCTAAAACCCCTTCTGGCCTTAAGGTGTCTAGATGGAGCATCAGGATTAGTACCTTCACCACAAACCTGCCAGATCCACCCCTATATACATCTACTGCCCCCTGGTGGAGGATACTGGTGGCATGGGCAAATTGTATTTCTTTATTACGGATAATTACATAATAGAATAAACCCTGTAGTTATTATATTAATAGTAGACAACAAAGACTTTATTTAAAGCTAGATTTATAATTTTAGATTTTTGTCTTTGAACGGTACATTTATTTCTTTGAGTTAAAACTGGTTATCGGTAGATCAGAACCACAAAAAAAATAAAACTGGGACTCAGTATTGGTGTGTAAAACCTGAGTCAGTGCATCTTCAATTATAACATGGAAAATTGTTTAACTAGCAGGTAAAATATTTGTGCACATTTAATCCCTACATCCTGTTGAAGCATGCACCGACCTAACATTCTATAGAAAATCTATGGATTAACAAATCTTATAGTCTCAAATAAAAACTGCAAAAACTTAGCTGTGCACATTAAAGTGTGACTGACAATCACCTTGCATTTTTTTATCCAACTTTGCTCCCTTTCCACCCTGTTGTCCTGAGGCTTTAGCTGGAGCAGGGCTGTAAAGACTGTGTATGGGAGGGGGGTCACTGGAACGCCCTGCCTCTGCCACTGGAGCAAATGGCTGCATATCAACGTTAGAGGAGAGCTGAAAAGCATCTTCACTGCCTTTACGAAGTAGCTCCCGCTTGTATTTGAGCATGTGAGGCAGATAGTAGAGATAATAGTAATAGTAGAGATACAGTCGGTCCTGTAGATAATCCTCTGAGGGTGCAGAGGTGGTTTGGGATTTGTGACCAGAGGGTTGAAGTGAAGGTGCTGCAGCTGTAGTTGGAGCCCCATGGTTGGATTTTCCCTGTAAAGCGTTGGGTGCGTAGTACTTCAGATAGTAGTTGTAATAAGGGTGATAGTAGTACTTGTAGGGATCAGCATTGTAGGTGAAACCAGGAGTTGGGAGGACATGTTCAGGAGGAGGAACAGAAAGAGGAGCTGGTTGGAAGGAGTGACTCTGAGAGACTGGAAACTGCGTCGCAGGAGTCACAGCAGTGGCTTGTCTTTTACTGCCAGCATGCACCTTTGATGTGTCCGTTTTATTCACATCCAGCTTATTTGAAGACGGATTGTGTTCATCATAGCCGGAACTTTCTGACGATTGAGGAGAATGGACAAAGGACAGATTTGTTTTTGTGGCCAAGTCCGGATAAAAAAGACCCAACCATTTTGCCTCGCCCTTGGAAATACGTGGGAAGTAATAGTAGTACGGAAAAGGCTGTAGAGGGTATGGAGCATACAGCGCAGGCACCTGGGAATGTGTTGGGAGCGTGTGTGGAGATGGGGTAGTTACAGGTAGAGGAATCTTGTCAGACTGTTGGACGTTAGGGAGCGTTGATGGAATTTCATGTTTCTGAGAGGTAGTTGAGAAGTCTCCAGACGCTCCTGGACCTGGATCGGGTTTCTGAGAAGTAACGGGAAGGGGAATTTTCGGCAGGTGGTAGTAGTGGTAGTAGGAGCTGAAATCATGGCCTGGAGGTGGGGGGCGAGGAGTTTCTACTTGAACAGGAAAGCGTTTAGCGTCAGCGCTGTTATCAAAGAGATCCAAAACAGGAACTTCGGGATGTTGCCATTTATTCTGACCCGAATCCTTCATTTGATGTTGAGACGAAAGGTACGCCTCCTTCAGAGGAATCTGGTGGTGGAAGTTATCGCTATGCTTTGGCTGGGGGCTAAGAGCAGACTCCTGAGCCAAAGGTGGAGGGTTAGGGGAGCTGTACAGGACGTGTTCTTTAACTTTTGGATATGTAGGGTGAGGATAGTTGGGTGGAGCCAAGTAGAAAGGTGGGATCAACAGTACAGAAGCCAAAGACTCTAGGTTGGGTTTTACTGCCCTCTTTGTGAGGTCAGGAGGCCCATCAGCAAGAGACTCATGGCTAACAGGAAGTTCCTCAAGGGGACGGATAGGACAAGCCAATGTAAAGGTTTTCTTTCCTATTCGAAAATAAAGAGTATGTTTTCCATCCTGTAGAAATGAAAAATAACCACATTTAGATCTGCAGCAAAGCAGAATCGTGATTCAAAATGGCCCCTCTATATTGGCTCCGCTAAAGACCGTTATTACCCACCACCTAAAGGTAAAGATGCTAAAGATTTGGGGAACTACTGCCACCTACAGGCTTGGCATGTCTAGGACTGTGCTTAACAATGCTCTGAATTTCCTGTTTTTCTTAGATGGGCGAGGGAGGATATTCGGTTTGACAAGAACCCAGCTGTGTGTGCACACAGCCTGATTCATGTTGAAGCAGGATCTGAGCGTCGCCATGCCAATTTATGTCTGATCAATGAACAATGCCTTCCGATTCAATGCACGAGATTTAGTTAATTTGTTTTATCTAGAGTTTTACCTTCACTGAGACTCCACAGGTAACAAACGGGGCTGCGATTATAATGCCTGCATCTCGTTTGTGGAGAGCGTAGCCACACCGCTTGGCCAACAGGGATAGAGGAGTCCATTCTCCTCTCACTTCGTGGAAACAAATTTAAACAAAATTTAGATCTTAAATAAGACAAAACAGGGTGAATTTTCTAATATAAAGGTATTGTACCATTTACATGTGGCTCCTCGGCAGACAAGTCTGAAAGTCTGAAAGTCATCCCATTTGGGAAGCAGCAGAGGGAGGTCGGCCTCTCTCCTGGAAGTCTGATCTGAGACACGGGACAGGACGCCTTGACTGGAATCCCCCTCCACAGGAGAGGCAAAACATGGCTGCCACCCTGCATTTAAAAATAACACATTAAAGGCACACTTGGCAGTTTTGGCCGTTCCGAAACTTATCTCCTCGCTGTGCGTTTGTCTTTTTAACACCTTAATCTAACAGCTGAAATGTCTCCCCAGCCTTCATTAGTGTCTACAGGAGCGGTTCATCACTAAATCAAACAAATCAGCTGTGTTCATGATCTAAAACATGCAGGAAACATGTCAGCTCCACTTTACCAAGTCCAACAGGGAGCGGACCGCCACTCTGAAGTTGCAAGTGTGATATTCTGGCCACAGAGGGCGGTGGGGGTCTGAGTGACATTTCATTAACCCTGTAAAGGGTCATTTTAGCACAAACTGGCTCAAGAAAATGATTTAAAAACAGTTGCAGAGTATGGCTTTAAGAGTATTCTGCTGAAAGCCCAGACTCTCCTTTAAACCACAAAGACACTTCCCTTTAAACGTGCGTCAGCTAACCACGAAGACCAGAACCACCTGACAGATGAGTTAAACTAGCTCAAGATATAAATCTGATGCTCAAAAGTGTCCAGTTTAACTAAAGCATGACGGTGTGACTGAAATAAAAAAGCGCACCTGTAGAGCGACGTGGCAGGCGTCATACTGAGCCTTCAGACTGAAGTCTCTCACTGTGGTTCGAACAGAGTACCCACACTGAGGAGGAAGCTGGAACAGCAGCAAGGACGACTCATTCGCTACACACACATAACCTTTTGTTAGTTTTAAAGACAAAATGGAAATAATATAAAACAAAACAGGGGTATAAAATGAATCCTGCTACAGTCCAGGCTTGCTAGGGTTGTGCAAATAGGACAGCCATTATATTTGGAATAATAGTTTTACTTTGTTTAGTAATAAACGAATGTGGCACATCACGTACCCCTCATCCACAGGATAAACGAGCTGCAGCTCATTTCCATAAAAGAAATGACACCAAAAAAGTTGTAAAATGTAAAAATTATCAAATATAAAAAGGAAGTGAAATAATTTTATTAAGTGTTAGACCAACCATCTTCTGAAAACCTGTGATTGAAGTTATTTTCTCTTATTTGCTGTGGTCTCTAGTGTGAATGAATGCCTCAGGAGTTGTTTTCTGTGGGAATAAAGCTCTGGTGCTCCTGTTGCAGGGAGTAGAGGATTTTGAGTCTTACTCATTAATATTCATGATATGCAGACATCTCTCCTCTGATTGGCTAACAGCAACACAACTCTACCACTGACTGTTTGCTCTGCAGCGTTGATGTTTTATCTCCACTAATAACACAAGCCTGGAGGAGTTCTGCTGTGTGGTGGAGTTGCTAATGCTAACGGTTAGCTTCTACTAGCCGCGAGCCTCTCTCTCTCTCTCTCTCTCTCTCTCTCTCTCTCTCTCTCTCTCTCTCTCTCTCTCTCTCTCTCTCTCTCTCTCTCTCTCTCTCTCTCTCTCTCTCGAGTGAGACACTTTCTACCCACTGTTGCTAAGTATGAGCAGCAGCTTTCTCCTTTAGATCTGCAACCTGTAAGATCAGATCTCTAAATGTACCCTTTTTTTAGCTTAGCTGTGCTTTAGTTTGTTTCTGAAACATTAAAAGAGAGCAACCCTTCATTTAATTATGCGTAAAGTTTCCCTTTTTTTCATGAATCAACACTACTGAATAAAAATGTTTGTGCACCAATTGGACCTCCAGGCTCCCGTAGCAGCCATTTTTGGCTTCCATAGAGCTTTAAAAAAAAAGTGTAACCTTTTCCTGGTCTGTTAAGTCACAATCAGTAAGAGTTTAAGAGTTAATTCATTCTAGCAATAACAGACCTTCCATACAAATAAGTTAATCAGAAAATAAAAATAAAAAAGGGAAGCATCTGCATCAGCAGATCAAAGCAGTACTAGAATCAGAAATCAGTACCACAGTTACTCAACTCTGCCACCTCCTGACATAAATCTGTTCCTGCAGTCTCCTGAAAACATTTAGGTTTAAAAGCAGTGCCTATTGGTTAACACACAAAATGTAGTGTAGATCAGGGGTCCCCAATCCTGGTCCTCAAGGGCCGGTATCCAGCAGGTTTTAGTTGTAACTCTGCTTCAACACACCTGATTTCAATTAGCAAGTGATTAGCAGGCTTCAGCAGAGCTTGATGCTGCTGCACAGGTGATTCAACCACTGAATCAAGTGTGTTTGAGCAGAGAAACCACAAAATCTGCTGGATAGCGGCCCTCCAGGACCAGGATTGGGGAACCCTGGTCTATACTAACAGTTGTGTGAGTTCTGCGTGATCTGACCTCGGTCCAGCAGTAACTGCATGGCTCGTTTCCTCCTGACCGTCAGGAGCATGGAGTCATCTCCACACTCCACCGTAGGTTCCAGCTTCTGCCAGCTCTCGTTGGCACCACCCAACTGCTGACCGCTGCTCCTCACCTGGCCTCCCCAACCCAAGCCTGGAAAACACAAACACCACAGGAAACGTATGTAACACAGACAGCAAGACTAAACTCAATGAAGCACACCTGCGTGTACGTGTGTGTGTGTGTGTGTGTGTGTGTGTGTGTGTGTGTTCTCGCATTCTAAGTTCCTGTTCTACATATCATCTCAGAATCACACAAGTAAACCATCTACATCACCAACATGTTGCCAACGCACCTCAGACATGTCTCACTGGAAATCCCAACACAATCTGCTCCGGACACACACCAGATGTGGTCCTAGGATCAGGGCCACAGGGGCACCAGCCCCTGCTGAAATCTGGTCGACTCCCTGAAGCGCCCCTGTCCTGTCACTCATCTGCCTTATTGCAATCCTCAGATTATAGGTGGATACAATTCCAAGTCCAAACACAAGAGGCACTAATGAACTAATGACTTCAACATTTATGTAATACTTCTGATGAAACCCTTTATCTGGTTTTACTTCTCCACCCAAGGTTTTGCTGTGTTGGTTACTAGGTGATGAATCTGCAGCATCAGATTTGGAAGTTTATTAAAATTAAACATGGAGAGGTTCATGGTTAGGTGTTGGCAGTGATGGAATGTAACCAAGTACAAGTACTTCATTACTGTACAGTTTTTCTGTAGCTGTACTTTATTTTCTTGAGGCCTACATTTACTTTCACTCCACTACTTCTTAAAACAATATCTATACTCCACTACATTTTCTAAAAGCTTTCAAAAGTAAAAGTACTTTAACTCATATTTTGTCTGCACCCCCATCCCGATTGAGACGCTTGTCTGCGCCGGACTGCAGTTCCAAAGGTAATAGTACTTTACTTTGCATTTTCTGCCACTTCTGAATTATGGTAATCTGATTACACATGTTAGCTAATCGTATCAGAATTTATTTTTTTCATTTAGATTTAACTTTCATTACATTGTCAGGTGGAGCTGGTTGTGCCTCTGTGAGCTGTAATCTGTTACTTGACAAGCAGAGCCCACAGGAACTGGGCAGAAGTGAGTCATCTTACCTGAATCCACCTGATGAAGATGATGTTTGAGATTCGCCTCAATCTGACCAGTGGTGTAAAACTTTCCAGGGAACACATGTTTGATGTTTCCTCTGCTACAGTTTCCAGCAGGAAGTCTGGGTGAGTTGGAAAGCTTTTCCTTCTCGCTCTGTCTTCGTTTGTAGCGAGTTCTGACGCCGCTCGGCACCATTCTAGGCTTGAGCCTCAGGTCTGGTCCAGCTCCTCCTGCTCTGTTTTTAAGGGTTTGGGGGAGATTTCTGGACTCCTTTTCTCTGCCCCTTGAGCCGACGTGGAACCACCGTCTGACTTCACTGATGGAGGGGTGGGCGAGGCTGTTGGTGGTCAGAAAGCTGCTCCTGTCATCAGATGAGGCCTTATGGGAGGTTGGTTGGAGGGGCTGAGATGTAGACTCACACCTTCCCACTGAAGGTAAGGTTGTTGTGATGATGTAAAGAAGTAGGAAAGCAAAGCTATATGTTTTTTGTTTTAAATGCATGGCCAATACGGGTTTTCCTCTATGCACCTAAACAATGGGACCGACTAATGAGTGGTACTTTATTTTGTAGACTTCCTGCCAGCACACCTGTTCACTGATTGGCTCTAATTAGTCACACATGCTCAGTAGGAGACTGGCGATCACTGTTGTAGTTTCTCTGACTGTCGCAGTGGAGACTAAAATAAACCTAAGAGCCCTGATTGTTGCTATGATGTTGGGATTTTAGGAGCTCTTTGAGTTTTGTGAAGATCTTTCTCAGTCAATTTGATCATTTTTATTAATTTTCAGTTCTGAAACAACAAATAAACATAATCTAGAATCCAGTGTTTATATATATCTGTGTTTTTGTGACAGGCTGCTGGTAAGAGTGTTTACTCCGAGTCACCCCTTAAGCGCTGAGGAAACATCTCTGCTGCACTGATTTATATATATATATATATATATATATATATATATATATACACACAAAGTAAATCAAATAAAGTTTCTCTTCAAATGGGTAAATATTCCCCCAAAAATGAATTTTGTTGTCACAGTTTTTATCTGTATGCTCTGTAAGGTGACCTCAAATAAAAATTATTATTATTATTATTATTATTATTATTGTTGTTGTTGTTGTTGTTGTTATTATTAGTATTGTTATTATTATTATTGGTGTTATTATTATTATTATTATTATTATTATCATTATTTGGCCAAACCAGCATAATCTAAACACATGAATAAATTAATTTATTAATTTCCCTCTGGGATGAATAAATTATTTTTGAATTTGAAAACCTTTTGAGAAAAGTCAGAAAATTACATAAAATCCTGTCAGCACCAGCGAAGTTCAAAATATCCTAAAAATCCTTTAGTCCAGAGTTTTAAATCATCCGATCTGGGTAAAAGTTTAGAATATTTTAGTCAACTTTATTAATAACTTGTTTTACACAAGTAAGTTCAGAACTCTCTGGTTACTAGTGTCCAGTAGAGGGCAGCAGTGCACCTCTTTCTGTCATCATTTAGTTGCCATCTGACTCATCTCATCCATGTGGTTCTGTTGCCCCTGTGCCCTCAGGTTTGTCACAGTAAGCCTGTAATTTTACCACTAAATTTTATTTTAATGACACTAATATCCATAAACGTTTTATTACATTAGTTTAGATTTGTCACCAGCTCGGCCGTGTGCCGGCTGCAATGGGGATGATGTTGTAGGCTCTGCCTTTGGCTCCATATGTGAAAGGATGCATCATGTTCACCATGCTTCACAGGAAGGGATCTCATCGAAGAGCCGGGTGGAGGTTCAGAGGGTGGTGGTGGTGGGGGGGAGGATCGGTTGATGAAGGGTGCGGCAGTCGGATGATGACTCATTTTTGGAGTTGCCTAGCTACAACCAGGAGTTGTTTTCTTTAGAGTGTTAGCACAGAGCGTGTGTCTGGATTTCACTGAGAGAGGAAGTCTTTGTCTGAGAAGTGTAAAAAAATAAATAAAGCAGGAGGAGCAGAACCGTTCACAAGAGGGTAGACCTTGGAGTGATGTGAGCACGGGAGGATGGGGGGAGGAGAGAAGTGCCCAGATGTGATGAAGGGAACATGAATGAAAGCCCTTTTGGTCGGTAACCATGGAAACGGGTTGTGAAGTCTTTATTGCATTGGTTTGGGTTTCACGTGCACATTCACTCACACGTATCTACGGCCTGCTGCTGGAAGGTGTGTTAGTGTTTTCCATCTTCATTCGCTTATCTAAGGTCAGGTCCTGGGGGCACCAGCCTAAGCAGAGAGGCCCAGACTTCCCTCTCCCCAGACACTTGAGCCAGCTCTTCCAGGGGAATCCCAAGGCGTTCCCTGGCCAGCTGAGAAACATAGTCCCTCAGTCATGTCCTGGCTCTTCCTTTAGGTTTCCTCCCGGTTGGACATGCCCAGAAAACCTCATCCTGACCAGATGATCAAGCCACCTCAACTAGCTCCTCTCAATGTGGAGGAGCAGCGTAGTAGTTTTTTACCTTGATGGATTTTAATTTTGCTTTCTGAAGTACATTCTAGATGTATGAAGGGTTACTAGTGCCACCATTATACCTGTAAGAAGGTTTACTAGTGCCACCATTATACATGTATGAGGGGTTTTCTAGTGACACCATTATACAAGTATGAAGGGTTACTAGTGCCACCATTGTACATGTATGACGGGTTACTAGTGCCACCATTATACATGTACGAAGGGTTTTCTAGTGCCACGATTATACATCTATGAAGGGTTTTCTAGTGCCACCATTGTACATGTATGAAGGGTTTTCTAGTGCCACCATTATAAATGTATGAAGGGTTACTAGTGCCACCATTTTACATGTATGAAGGGTTCTCTAGTGCCACCATTATACATGTATGAAGGGTTTTCTAGTGCCACCATTATAAATGGTAAATGGCCTGTATTTGTATAGCGCATTCTTAGGGTTCTACAACCTACCAAGGCGCTTCACAACACAATCAGTCATCCACCCATTCACATGCTGGTGATGATGAGCTACATCTTAGCTACAGCTGCCCTGGGGCGCACTGACAGAGGCGAGGCCTGCTGTACACTGGCGCCACCAGTCCCTCCGACCACCACCAGCAGACAAGGCGGGTTAAGTGTCTTGCCCAAGGACACAACGACAGCGACAGACTGAGCGGGACGCGAACCTGCGACCTTCCAATTGCAAGGCGGCCACTTAACTTCTCTGCCACCATCGCCCCATACATGTATGAAGGTTTACTAGTGCCACCATTATACATGTATGAAGGGTTACTAGTGCCACCCACAAAGAGACAAATCAAAAAGAGACAAGGTCAAAATGTTCACGAAAATATAAAACATCTCTTGAACCCTTTGTTCGGGTTTTTAACAAGGGTCCCCTACCACCAGATCATGTTTCTGATCCCGCCATGGATTTCACATATGATGTCTGTGATTTGAAGACTTTTTTAATATGTTATTAACTCATCTGAACACTTTATGAATCATTAATAAGTGTCTATTATGCATTATTAAAGTGAACCTCGTTGTGAATTGGCAGTTTTAGTTAATGAGGCTATTTTATATGTTTAAAAATGCTAAATAACAGTCTGTGTTATTTACTATTTATAATAGGGCTCACACATTTGGACCTGGGAACCACCACCTTACCTCCAAAAGTGCTGTTAGGTACGCTGGAGCTGTTCCTGCCAGCAAAAAACAGGAAAACTAGCACCTTGACCTCCATGCGGTACTTTAAAGGAAGCTACCAGAGCACCCAGGACTGGAGATGTGTGCTCCCATTTCTTCATTCCAGAAAGGAAGCTTGCTGCATCATTTGGTACCATCTGATGTCTTGAGAGTGCTGACTGATTCAGGAGTTACAGTCATCAAGTCTAGACAAACACAAAAGCTCACATCTCAATCCCCAAATGCTTTGTTGAGAACATGGACTTAATCCTAGAGCTGTTTGTGCACAATGAGCATTTAAAACATAATTTATTATCTTAAATTATCGTAATTTATCACTGAATGCTTTGGTAGGGGATGTTCCAAAACAGTAAATGATTGTGTCATCAGCGTAAAAATCCATATTAGCATTCAACACATTTTGTCCTCTTTCAGTAATAAACATAACAACAAAGAGGGGTCCCACAACTAAACCCTGTGGGACCCCCTTGTGGACATTCAAGAAGTCAGCAGACAAACCATCACATTTAACGCATTGAGTTATCTCCTTCAACTAGTCTGTGAACCATGAGATCGCATGTTCAGACAGAAACACTGGGA
The DNA here is from genome assembly GCA_006937985.1 of Aphyosemion australe. Taxonomy (NCBI): domain Eukaryota; kingdom Metazoa; phylum Chordata; class Actinopteri; order Cyprinodontiformes; family Nothobranchiidae; genus Aphyosemion; species Aphyosemion australe. The sequence continues at coordinate 684,964 of SSNS01000134.1, forward strand.
CAGAGTTGTTCCAAACTAATTTTAGAAGAGCGTTAGAACTTATGCCACAGATAACGACTTAATCACTTTCCAAAGTTTTCATGACTGTGATGAATGCGTAATAAACCCTTATTAATGGTTTGTGAAGTGTTACAGATTCATTAATTACATATCTATAAACTAATAAATAACCTTTTATAAGGGGAGCCTTGATGCAAAGTGATACCATATTATTTAAGATGTGTAAGGAAAGCCTGAACGCCCACACTAGTTCTGACACTTCCTCTCTGTTGTATTCTGAATGAATCTCATCTCGTCTCACGGCTGAGTAACAGAAGTATCCAAACCAGGAAAGGAAACCGTTTGTTTATTTTTGTCTGCGTCCATAGTGACCCGTCACTCCTGTAGAGATAAATAAAGACGCAGCATGAAAATGTGGCGAGTCTCTATGGGAATATTCCAGTAATCAGTCAGAGTTTCACTGTTGCGTGCATGCAACACACACACACACACACACACACACACACACACACACACACACACACACACACACACACACACACACACACACACACACACACACACACGTGTGCATGCAAACCTGCCCAGTGACACCAGTAGCAGGCATGAATGGCAGCGGTTGACTTTTTCATTTTCTCTCCAGCCTGGGGTGACTTAGAGGCCCCTCTGGTTTGATTTGTCTCCTTCAGAGGAGCGCTCACGTCACATCTCTCTGACACAACTCCTGTAAATCCTGTAAGTGTGCTTTCAGGCTGTTTCTTTCTTCTCTGTTTGTGTAAAACAGAGGCGAAGAAATCCCAGGGCAGTGAGCGACGCTGTGCAGCGAGACGGCAGAGAGCTTTAGTGTTGTGTAAAACGCAGCGGTGACTGGTCTGTGGTCAGGCATGCAGGCGCTGCTCCCTCGGCTTTGTTTCACACGGCCATGTTGAAACGCTCCCTCCTCACAAACACCTTTATTTAGGGATTTGGGCATTACTCAAGCTAAAGAGTTGCAATCTGTCTCGTACACTCAATTTGTCAGTTTACGCTTGGCATTTATGTCTTCTCAGGACAATTTAACACATGTCAAAGAGATGAATGGACCGCATTTTCAAAGTAGCAAATGGTCGTTAATTAGGAATGTGAGGCTCAGCTGATGTGAAAATCCATGAAAGAGGAGAGCTTGTTGGGGAGACGCTCCAGGCCTCATAACTGACTGTAAAATGTCACAGAGACAGCAGATAAAGGCTGGAGCCACCAACACTCACACACAGGAGCTGGAGTCATTTTAAACTTCTACATACGTCTCTGATCCGTGGCAGGCTTTAGAATTCTGGTTTGTCGGGTACTGATCCATGACAAAGGCCTGACTGTTACTACTGGTCTTCTTTAACCGTTTCTCAGGCACGTGATTGGTTGGATTTTAAAAACGTGTTGTTGAGCTCCTGCCCCACCCCCGTGGTTCACTACTACGTTTCTAAACGGTGGCTGACTTATGCTGTGCCCCTCTCGCTACAACACACCAACATTTGAGGGAAAAAATGGATTTTTGCATAACACCAGTGGCGAGCTCTCCACAGGCATTTCCTTTTGGCTTTATTTAGTCTGTCTGTGCCGTTGCAAACCTCTGCTGCCGTCATTAAGCTGAAGGGTGTGGAGTAGCTCACAGAGAACTTGGTTTAGTTCACCTGTGAGGCGAGGTCGCCACGCCCAGAACACGACAGGCCCAACTGCATTCTTGGTTATCGCCTCTGTCTTGGGGATCAACGCTTCATATGAATCTCAAGTTGAGTTTCACAAGCGCTCACTATTAAAGATGCCTCACAGCAAAGTGACTTTTCATTTTCATGCTGTACGGGAACATACTCTGTTCGTTCCCACATGCAGGGAGGTGCCCAGTCATCTTGGGTGGACTAACTTGTTTGTTTTAGTCGTAGATCCTTTAGCTACAAATGACGCTGGCTCCTGAGGAGATGAGGTCATTTTTGGGATTGAAATGATTTGCCGTGAGGTTTTAGGTGGGATCTAGAGAGATGGGGTTGATAAGCACATCTTCTCATCTGTGGAGTCAGATAATGATCTGTTTGGATGGATTTGCTCATGACCTAATGACCCTATGAGAATGTGGCCACACAGGTAGCCCTTAAAGGTGTGTTTATACCTGCTGCTGATGGAACCTGACATTACAGTGACCAGGTATCCTGCTGAGACCGTCTTGACTCAGTGTTTTGTTGTTTTGTCACCATAGTTTCAAGTTCTCGGCTCTCATTAGTGACTTTTTAAATGTTTGATTCTGTTAAAGATGTCCTTCACTCATATTATTAATACATCTGCAGTGGTCTCTGGTAGGAATGAATGCCTTGTAAGTCATACTCTGGGGAAACAAAGCTCCGGTGCACCTGTTTCAGCACAGAGAGCTGAGCTGGAGGAGAAAGTAGCTTCAGATGACAGAATTTGGAGTCTTATTTCCTGATATTTGGACATCTCTCCTCTGATTGGCTAACAGCAACACAATTCTACCACTGACTCTGTTTGCTCTGCAACGTTGATGTTTTATCTCCACCAATAACACAAGCCTGGAGGAGTTCTGCTGTGTGGTGAAGCTAAAGCAGGAGATAGGTGTAGGAGACTATTTTCATGTTCAGCCTGCATGTTAAACTCAGAGTTTCTCAGTAGAAAATCTCTTTAATGTTTACAATGTTGTTCCCAATGCTAACTTTATGTGTGGTTGGTAAAGTTTCTACCTTAACAATCACTGAAACCCACTAAAAAGGAGTAGCTTAAAGTGTTAAAACCTCTTTAGTGTTGCTTTAAAGGAAACATATTTTGCAAAACTCACCGATTGGATTGTTTTTGAGCTGCCATGAGGGTCTCTGCTGCCTCTTTAAACACTCAAACATGAATAAAAACCATCCATCCTATTCTGTAGGTGTTTGGTGTCAGAAAGCTGTTTGAGACGTCACAATAAAGAAAATTAGCACAGAACCCCCTCTCACCTGTCGATGCTGGGTTACCTCCTAGCAGCCCTAACCCTAACCCTCCTAACCAATCAGGGGTGGGTGGGCGTGGCCAGCAGTGGTCAGATTAGTTCACTTTAAAGGAAATATTTAAAATTCCTGCTGGACTTGACCCCCGGATGCCCCAAACGTGGCACATTTAGCTGCTTCTGGTGGCATTTGCACATAAAAGTAACCATGTGAGTAAATGTTTGGGAAAACGATGTCACGTGAGATCTTCTGTCCCGCTGCAGGCCACTATCCTACATGATGGAGATGTTCCTCTGCTCCAACAGGCTTCCGGGGACACGATGAATATGATAATCACCCCGGTGTGCCAAAGCAGGACAACATCTAAAACTTGTAGGACAGTGCCCCACTCGCCCCTGCTGCATAATAATCAGTTTTCCTCTCATGCTGTCTCATAATCGGGAAACTATTTGAACTCCTGTGATTTGAGATCCTCGGCTCTCTGCAGTTGTGTCTGATCAGCCACAGGAATTCTCCCACATCACCGAGGGCTACGGCGAACAAACGCACGTCTGTGTGTGTTGGCTTTTGGCCTGAGGTTTGTTTATAACGTTTTCATTCACTTCAAAACATTCCTGGTCACTCTGAACTAATCGGAGAAATCTGCCTTACAAGCAGATGACTCATCCGGACCAGATCGGTCACCATCGAGGATTTGACCGTGATGAATCTCACGTCTATGTGAAACTTCTCCAGGAACCCCACCCCTCGCAGTCAAACGCCTCCTAGTCTTCTCTCTCGATTTGCCCCACCTTTTTGTCATTCAGTCACAACGGACGACATTCCTTCACCCTGAAACACTTTTATCTGGAAACATCCCCTTCACCCGTGACATCAAACAGTAAAATAACGGGAAAAAGTGTAAAGGTGCTTATCATGTGTGTGGAGATCTGACAGATGCAGTGTGTACGTATATGTGTCACACATAGCAACAATGTCGCTGAGATTAGTTTGGCTGCAGTCTGTCGCCATGGCAGCGTGTGTACCATCTCTGTTTTTAGGAGTTCCCCCTCAAACGGCAGTGAGTCACACTGTAGATCTTCAGCTCAGTGTGTGTGTGTGTGTGTGTGTGTGTGTGTGTGTGTGTGTGTAGAGTAGACAGAGTGGGTGGGACAGTGAGTAAAGAGTAAAACAGGAGGAGTTGGAAAAGAGGGAAAAAGGTGGGATTAAAAAAAAGACAGATTATGCAATCAGGCAGAAGGGACGGTTGTTTGGGGTGTAGGCTTCAAAAAAGGGGGTGGGGCAAAAGTGGGCGGCGGCCTTGTTTCTTATGCTTGTGCATTTGCACTGCAAGCCTGAAATTAGTATCCTTGAGAGCCACTAAGGAGACCTGCAGCTTTCTAAGAGTGAGTTAAAGTATTTCAGATGTTTATTTTACTTCTCTGTGATTTTGATGTTTAACAGGATTTATTCAGGTGATTTTTTTGCTTGTTTTTGTCCTAATTTATGAGAAAGTTGTAAATTTAAAGTAAATGCAGGTGTGAAGTAACGTCACCTGTTGATTTGGTTTCCAGGTGTGTTTTCAGCAGCAGTGATGCAGAATGTGATTTTTTCCTATTTTGTGTGATTCTTGTTGTACTAAAGTGGAAATCTGGTTGTTTCTGTTGAAATTCTGCAACGTCAACGTCAGATCTGCAGAAATGGTTAAAAATTTAATTTCTGTGTTGATTCTGGAACACTAAAGTACTTCACATGCCTGTTTTAAATGAAAATCAGCACTTCTTGTTGTTGCCATCCAGATAAATCTATCAAATTTAACGGTTTAAAAAGTCTGGTCACGTGTACGTAGACCAGTTTGGTGTGCAAGTCATCACAGGTTTGGTTCAGTAAGTGACGTGCAGCGTGTGAGAATATGTGAACGGACCCAACCCCTGACCACTCCTTTACTGAGCACAGAACATTCCTAAATGTATTCCTAACGTGGTTCCAGAACCGGATTCCACCAAACTCAGCTGGTTTTTGGTTGAATTTTAAAATGTGGTGCTGATGTTTGCAGGAGCTCTTTCCTCTGAGGGCATAAAGAGACGCAGAGAGGATTATCTAGGTGGAGAACAGCATGTATTCTTTACTGTTATTTCAGGGAGTGGCACCAGACAAGCCCATACTGATCCACCCATCATGAACTTCTCTACTCACTCCAAACCCTCCCTGCAACAGGGACTCCTGCTTGCTCACGATCACAGTCGTCACTGATGTCAACACGATGACAACAATCCATCAGCGCCTCTGGTTCTTGCTGTGAACAGAACCCTAAGCTCTGTTTGCAGGCACGTCTCACCAGAGCGTGTTGTTGGCGGTTAGTTGCAGTAATTAGACGTGATGAAGCCACACCCTGAGTTGGTGTGGAGGTTTTTTTTATTCTGGGGAGGGATTTGGTGCCGTGAATGAATGAGGGTGTGTTTTTACAGACATGAATGACTCAGGAAGACGTTTGAGTCAGAGCTAAATCTGTGAAGTAAAGAAAAATATCTGTTTCTCAGATCCAGCATCGTCATCATGTCGATTGTTCTCGGTGGAGTTTTTGTCCTTCACATTGCAGCCATCGTCATCCTTCTGGTGGCCACCATCGACAATGTAAGTAAAACTAGATTAATTGCATTTCTAGCAGAAATGCGTTTGAATGCTGAATTGCTTAAAATGATAGCTGAAGGTGCTTAAGAAATGAATTCAAGCTTAAAATGAGCTTAATTGTCAAAATGAGCTGAATGGATTTGAAGATTTATGAGCAAAAATCTCTAAGAAATGTTATGAAGCTCAAAAAAAATAGGTGAAGAATCAAGAAAAACTGCTAAACAGCAGAAAGCTGAAATCTCCATACAAAGTTTACAAAGCTGGACAGTGGAAATGTTTAAACTTCTGGTATTTCAGTAGCAATAGTGAAATAGGTAAATTTTCACAATTAGCTGAACTGTGAATTTAGCAGCATATGCTGAGTTTTGAAACTGATAGCTGAAGATGCTTAAGAAATGAACTGAAGCTTAAATTGTGCTTAAATGTCAAAATCAGCTGAATGTATGTGGAGAATTAGGAGCAAAAATATTTAACAAGTTTAATAGAGCACAAAAAGTAGATGAAGAAAAAAATCCTAAACAGCAAAAATCTGAAAACTATAAACATAGTTTAAAAAACTGAACAGCTAAAATGTTTAAACAACGAATATTTGAGTAGGAATAGTTTAATAGTTAAATTTTCACAATCAGCTGAACTGTGAATTTAGCAGCTGAAATTGATGAACATGCCTTAGAACTGAAGTGAAGTTGAAAATGAGTTCAATTGTCAAAGTTAGCAGAATGAGATAAAAAATAAACTGTTAGAACGAGCAGAAATTGAACTTTAAAGTTTCAAAACTTTCTCAGCCATTCAAAGACCAGGCATAGTGGACGACTGGTTTCCTGAGTCCAAGCTGATCGATTTGGTGTATAACATGTCTGGGTGCGTATTTCTGTTAACTTGGAAGAAGCTTGAACTCTCTCGGCCAATCAGAGAGCAGGGCTGGGGGACGGCTGGTTTCCTGAGACCAAGCCGATCAATTTGATGTATAACATGTCTGGGGGTGTATTTCTGTTAACCCAGAAGAAGCTTGAAATCTCTCAGCCAATCAGAGAGCAGGGATGTTGGCGGTGGGGGGGGGCAATGGGTTCCTAAGACCAAGCCGATCGATTTGATGTATAATATGTGTGGGTGCGTATTTCTGTTAACCAAGAAGAATCATGAACTCTCTCAGCCAATCAGAGAGCAGGGATGGGGGGGGGGGGG